>JAOQIF010001754.1:0-11207 GCA_026260285.1 Colletotrichum sansevieriae | reverse complement strand
AAGCCCTTAAAGACTATATTATTAGCTATAGAGTATAAGTTAACCTAGTAGCTAGAATAATCTCTATTAGGCTTATTAAGGCTATAACTAGACCTAAGTTCTATTACTAGAGCTAAGCCTAATTAGATACCTATATAGATAACTTCCCACGATACCTCGCTAATAACCTAACGTTTATTCGCGAGATATTAGTATTAGTTATGCTTACGCGCCTGCCCTATCTTATAAGACCTAATAAGAACCTCGCCCAAGCTAGCAATATCTATAACTTCTGCGCTAGACTAAAAACCCCGTAGCTATAGGCCCCTCCCACGATAGCGCTAGTAAAAACCACGCTTACTAGCAGAGATAGCGTAGTTAATAATAACTAGGATATAGGCTATAATAGCCTCCTAGCTACGCTAAAGCAGTTAATAGATCTAGCTAAGCTTTATGCTAACGATATAAAGTATAGTAGCGCTAAATACGACGTCTTAGAGGCAAAATTAACTATCTTTCGGGATATCTACGAGAAGGTCGGGATCTAGTAATTATAAGCAGCTAGTACCCTCCCCCTTATACTAAAAGGCTAAGCTTGCGATTACTATTTCAACTAACTTAGCAGCGCCTAGTTAAGCCTCCTAGCTATAGTTAAAAAACTCTATAACTACTTCGAATCCTATAATACCTGCTAGGCCTACCTAACGGAGTAGCGCTAGGCTATATTAACCTAGGTTATCTATAATAACCCCTCTAAAACGAGGATAGAGTGCTTAGAGATCCTTATTAACTATATAACTAAGATCTAATAAGCCTTACCGCTAGCCTACTACTCCGATCTCATCCTATAGGACTATATTATTAACGCCTGCTAAGGGGTTAAAGAGTGCTATCTTTGCCTCTTTAACCCTATTGAGTTAATAGAAGGGGTCCTTAGCTAGTTATATTCAGCTATCTTAATAATAACCCGGCCTATAGCCTAATATATTACTGAAAATAACGATAGGACTAGGGTCTATTAGACCGACCGTACCTACTATAGCAACGGCCGAAAGAATCGTTTTAGGCCCCGTATAGCTAGCAATAGCCTTAATAACGCAGCAAGAGCTAAAAAGTGCTATATTTATAGCAAACCCGGCTATTAGTTGATAAAATATACTAATAACGATCGCTATAAAGCCTATAGCAAGTTTAAGAGCAGCTAATATATCCAAAACAACGGTAACCCCGCTGAATATCACTAGTTTTTAGCGTAGTATGAGGGTATCAAAGACCTCGTAGCTACTACAGCCGACCCCTCTATTATTAACAACCCCATTACCCTCTTTTACTAGTCGTTATCTATTAATAACGATAATAGCAACGAGGTTAATAGCACCGACGAGGCCTTCCTCACTACTACCTATTTCAGCTAACCTACTGCGGTTAATAGCAGTAACGTGATAACTCGCTTAGCCGACTAGTCGACCCTCTATATAATTAACTATATTAAACCCTCTTATAACGCATTAGTCGATAAAAATAATAACCCCGTTGTAATATATATTACTAACTATTATTCGTTAACTATATTTAGAGGGATTATCCCCGACTCCAGCGTAGCCCGATATTCAACCGGGGGTCACCCGCAGTTCCTAGCCCTATAAAAGAGGGTTAACTACTAACTTAACCCCTCTATAGCTAGGGCAGCCTCGATCCGCTTCGGTAGCGCTGACCCTATCGAATCCCTCGGAATAATAGTTATTATAACTCCTTTTAGCGATATAACCTTCTATATAATACTAACGAATACCCCCTTCTTATTATCCCTTTATAATATAGACCGACTTAGCATAAGATTCAATAATATCGCTAACTAACTCGTTCGTAATAACCTTATAACCCTAGTTATACGACTATAGGGCTACCCATGGTTTATGACTAACCCGGAAGAGGCCGTCGTGAGTTATAACCTTACTAATATCGAATTACGCTATATCTACCGTCGTTTTAGCTACCTATCTATCCAACGACTCCATAAAGTCCTCTAGCGCGCTAGCTACCCTGTTGATATTAATATTATTAATAAGTTAACGAAGTTTTACTACTACTACTAACTCTATAGCAGCAGCCCCTATTAGTTTAAGTTCACGATAAAAGACGACTGCAATTTTAACTACGAGGTTATTATTAATGTTATATATCTCGATAGCAACCGCCCTACCCTCTATATTATCAATATAGCTACTATATTTAATATAGCACGCTTTATAAAGGATATCTCTATTAAAACTATATAGCAGACCCTTCGAATCTACTAGATCGATATATACTAGGGCCTACCTAACTAGATAGTTACTAATGCTAGCACCTCCTTCCGATTTGCTAAATTTCGCTAATCTATATAAAAAATAGCGATCTCTATAAAAGAGGTCCTAGTTAAGGCTTATAATAATATTAGGAAGGTTGAACGATACTATAAGCTATTATAACGAGCCTATGAGATTATCTAGGCGGAAGATCCCTCTACTAACCCTAATATCGCCCTCTAAATAGCTATAAAAGCTATTAATAATATCGCTAGGCCTAATAGCCTAGTACTAACCCTGCTAGTATTTAGAGCCTACCTGCGCTTAATGGACGATTTAGCGCTCTTGCTATTAATTATATAACGCGCCTAAGCTATATAGAAGGCTACTAACGAGATCTGCTAACTCTACGCTAGTTGTTAGGTTAATAAGGCTATTATAGCCTAAAACAGCCTTATAACCGAGCCTATGTTAAGCCTACCTCTCTAGTCAGAGGTTAGAGTATAGCGCGAAAAAGATAGCTAGAAGGGCCCTTACTAGCTTATCTCTAATAATAGCTATAAATATATAGTTTAACTACTTAACGGGCTGAAATCCTTCCGGTTGACTATTATTAAACCTTACTACTAGTCGACCGACCTGCTAATAGAACCCGATAGTAATAACGATAGGATTGCAAACCCCTATAGGGTAACTAAGGGAGTCTATAATATAATCGTTATTACTAACGATATAGCTCCTACCCTATTATAGCGCTAAGGATAGCCCTGCTATAACCCGGCGCTAGGTCCGACTTTAACTATACTCCTCGCTAAAACGGATATTACTACTGATAATAAGGCCTTCCTATCCGCTAAAGAGCAATCCAACTATAACCTCGCTATTAGGTTATATAATAATAGCGTGATTATAACCCCTAGAGAGCCTTTTAAGCAGTCGACCTAATAAGAGATCGAATCCCTTATTAAACGAGGCGTATTTAACTTCGTTAGGTATAACCCTACCCGCTATAGTAGAATCAGGATTTTCCGCTCCTATATTATTAATAAAGTTAAGGGTAAGATAACCTAGCCCTATAAGAAGTTAAGACTCGTTATTTAGGGCTATGCTAATAATAGTAAAGAGGCTATTTTAACCCAGGCCCCTATGATCTAAAGAGCTAGTTAATAGCTAATCCTTGCGATCGCCCTATTATTATTAGCTAATAGCAAAACCCTTTAGATCTGCAATATTACCTAAGCCTATATCTAGTCTACTACCTATCTCGCCCGCCCTATCCTCGCTAAAATACCTGCCTAAATATGGTATAAATACCCTAATAATACTATTATAGAGGTCGTGAAACCCCTCTATAGTATTGCTAAGGCTAGCACCTATTAGTAGGCTATATATAGCTACTACTATAAAAAGAGGCTTAAGATAGAGACTTCGTCGTTTAACCCCTGCTTGCTTATATCGATGAAAAATAACCTATCTTTCGCTATTATAGGTATATAAACTAATAATACGTTAGGCCTATTAAACGACGTATTTTCCGCCCTTGAGGAGGCTAAATTAACTAAAGCTAGCTTTTTAGCTAAACCTAAGCAGATCCTCGCTATTAATAACCCCCTTATATTTAACGATAGGATCGTAATAATTAATAATAGTAATACCCTCACCCTTTGCTAAAAGGACTAAGAGCTTAAGTTACGCCTTATTAACCCCTCTGCTAACGAAGCCGTCCAAAAGCAGTAATACGTTGAATAACACGCCTGCGGTGCGTATATTGCGTTAATTTGCTAACCCGAGGCCTATTTCAACCTATCTATTGCTATATAATAGCAAAACCCTATAGTTAATAACATTAGAATCCTTAACTAGCGAATACTCTAGTAGTTGCGATCCCTCGATAGAGGCCTTAGTTTTATCCCGCTTAACCTTGCTACTATAAAACTATTTGTTTTTATCGATAGATCTTTTACTAATAACAACGACCTATCGTTATAACTAGGTTTTATTATTATACTAGCTAATAAGACTAATAATAATGAGGCTATTAATACGTTCGAAATCAATAGTAATATTATCTACTATAGCTCGATGAAGTTAAAACGTATTACCCGTAGCGTACTAGCCTTAGAAATCTATAGTATAGTCGCTAGCGTCGATATAGCCTATATAATCGTAATAACCCTCTAAAAGGTCTCCGATTAACTAGACCTACTATTAATATCAACTATTATTTATACTAACTTATATTCGCTATACGAGTGCCTCGTTAAGCTAGGTATAACGAAAGAAAAGCGCCTTATGATCGATATAATAGCGCTATAGTAGTCATATGAGCGCCGCGAGATTGCGGAGATCCGCTAGATCTATAATAATAATAACCTAGCCGACGGACTCACGAAGTTAACGCCGAATAAAGCCCTCCAACGGCTTATTAATAATAATAAGGCGATAATATGGATAGAGGGGTAGGTCGTTTAATAGTAGCCGGGGATATATAGCATATCAGGGGATAACGATAAAACGTGCGAAAACTGCGGTTATGGGCTATTTAGGCCCCTTTTATAAGTAGTACTATTTAGTAGTTATCTTAATGAATATAGGCTATTATAGGGTAGGCACCGGCAGTAATAAAAGACTGCTAGTATTAGAAGCCCAGTTAGCAGTTCGTCGCCGACCCGACCGGCGCCACGTCGGGCCGTTCGGATCCACCTATTGCGCCGATTCACCCAATAGGAGGGCTAGGACCCCATATATAAGGACTGCCCATATAGCCGTCATAACCACCAAACCTACGATAGTTAGATATCACGAATAACTACAGTATTACGGAAGAACCCTATCTTTCTGGTACTATTACCTGCGCAGGACAGTTATTCCGACACTAATATAAAGGGCGTTAAATATTGCATGCTATACTATAGAAATAAACTTAGGATCCTAGTTACTAATAATATAATATAGAATTCCCTAGTCTAAGAGGAAAAATACGCAGAATAGGACTATTACTTATTCTTTTGCTCTATAGGTTAAATATCCTATGAGAAGGATTATCTTCTTTAAGAATTTATATATTACTATTACTAATATATCTAACTCTAGGAAACCTAGTAGGGCGTAGGGACTTCCGTGGGATAGCACCTTAGGCATATTAGTAATAAAGTCTATAGTAATAATATTATAAGGGATATCTATAATAGGGATAGGTTATAGCTATCCTAGTAGCCTTTAGCAGTCGATTTAGTTCTCTTTGCACTAGTTATAGTAGGCGATATATCGTTATATAAGCGACTTCTTATTATAAAACTAAAAAGTCGATATTTCTGCTATTATATAGTCTGCGCTAAAGTAGTATTTTTCGTTATAACTAAGGCAGAGAATTGCAGGTACTAACTTGCGTAGGATATAGAGTCTCTAGGTGCTATTAGTAGCTATATAAAGGATAAGCCCTTCTAGTAATAGACTCTAAGGAGTTATTTGATAGCGTTTTAGGGCTCTTCTAGCAGCTCTAGTGCTATTTTCTTTAGTAGTAGTATTAAATAGTAACTACTACTTGCCCGGTTCCTTCTGCTAGGATTGGAGTTATTTGAGAATTTTGCTATACCTTATATCGTTAGTATAATTATCTATAATCTTAGCGATGAAGTCCTCTGAAATGCTTATAGTTATCTCCCCTATTGCTCTATAGGCTTATGACTTCTCAGCTAACTAGTTAACTATGCTTATAAATCCTATATTATCGTTATTATTATTGCTATAGGTTATTTCTGCGAGAATATCGCTATCCTCAAACTTATTAGCTTATCCTGAGGCTATAAGCAATAGTAAGCGCGAGAGGGCGTCGGGGATAACATTAAGCTTCCCTAGTATATAGGTAACGTTGAGGTTGAATTGCAATAGGTAGTTTATAGCGCTCGCGAGCTATAGGTTAGCCTTATTAAGGTCTATAGTTCGTAGCAAGGTATATATAAGAATTCCCTTTATAGCTACGTGATCTATGAGAATTTATATAGGGTGCTTATTCGATTATACGAGCTTGCGGAGCTTCTTTATAGCCTATACTACTATTACTACCTCTACTTCTATAGCGAAGTATTGCTTTTTTAAGGGCGATATAACCTTAGATAGAAAAAGCACTAGTTAGATATAGATTTATATAATATCTTTGCTAGATATATTAGTACTATTCTATAGGATACTTAGTTAGAATACTATAAGCCTAAAGCTACCTTTATAAGTATTAACCTTAAAAAATATAGGCTTATTTAGGTTATAGTAATATCTCACGACCTAGTTATAGAGATTCTCCTAGAGGGTATTCTACACCTCTTGCTCGCTTAGTATTAGCTCGAATAATACCTTTTGGACCCTCTTTATTCGAATTGCTTTTAATAGACCGTTAGGAAGCATATTTTTATTATAGAGTTTTATTATAAGATAGGTCTTTCTATCCTATAGTAGCGTTATAATAATATTATACTAAGGTATATCATATTATAGCTATCTAGCTATTCTAAGGTATTTCTCGATATTATAGAGAGTTTTCGGGAAGTAGAGGTTCTTAAAGGTTGCAATCCTATCCTCTATTTATTTAATACTATTAGTATTTATAATATAGCTAAGGAGTCTTACTTTAGGAAACCCTGCAAAGGACTTCTTAGGTCTAATATAAAGGCGGTTATTCTTAAAGAGCTTAAGAATAATATTAATATGCTGGAGATAGTCCTCGTTATTATTACTGAAAATAATAATATCGTTAATATATACTCGAGCAAAGTGCTAGTAGTTATATAGGAGGCGGTCTATAAAACGCTAGGCATAGGCTAGCGAGTTTTTAAATCTTATAAGGATAACGTTAGAAACCTCGATACTACGGGGATTTATTACTACTATCCTATTATAATATCTCAAGTAGATTAGTAGTTAGTAGAAGAACCTAGTAGTATTAAATACTATTATATATTTCTTCCCTCTAAGGGTATCTATTATATTATCTTAGTTAGGAAGCGGGTATATATCTAGGATAGTGATTTAGTTAAGAGGGCGAAGGTTAATAATAACCCTGCCTTTTTTTATACTATTAACTACTCGCTATATAACAAAGAGCAGATAGATAACTAGGATTAGCCTATCACCCTATACTATCTTGCTATTAGTATATATCTTGCTATAGATATTCTTAATAACTTCGAGGTCTTTAGCGCTAAGGGGGTAAGGCTTTACTATAGCCTTCTGGTTTTGCTACCCTTTAACGAGCTTAATATATATATATTAGTCGTCTAGCATAGGTATAATCCCCTTATTATAATAGATATCTCAGTTATCGAGGATTTCCTTAAGTCTACTAGCAAAAACTATATCCTAATTATAAACCTCGACTCTATCCTTGCTCTATATAACTAGGATATCTTTTAGCTTAGATATTCTATAAGATAGAATATTATCTGCTTAATAAGGCGGTCCTAGGCTAGATTTAGTAAGTAGGTTTATGAACTACGCGCTAGCTGCTATATTACTCATAGCCCTATCGAATTTAGATTGCGAGAACTAGCGCGAGTTTGATTCTCCTCTTATAAGGGTGATAATATCTATATAGTTAATAAGGTTAGTAGTCTCCTCTGCTTCTATTAGAATAATATAGCCTAGCTGCTATCCTCTTAGGATTATTATTAGCCTATCTATTATATTTCGCATGAGGATGAGCTTAGGGTTATCTGCTATAACCGTTATATTAACTACGCCTATATAACTAGATTAAAACTGCTAAGTATTAGAGCCTTGCTAGCTTAACTTAGGAAGGTTAATAAAGCTAGTAATAATAAATATATCGCTCTATAGGGGAATAACTATAGTATAGGCGTTATTAACTTATCTAGTTATTAAATGCTATCTCCTGAACTAAACTAGATACTATATTCTATATACTAAGCGGAACTTAACTATACCCTTATTAAAGTCTATAACTAGCCCGTGATCTTTATAGAACGGTGTTCCTAATAGAAGATTCGCTCCGAGGGTATTTATAACTCTAGCTATAATAATAATATAGCTATTAATCTCTATATTGCTAACGGTGCCTAGGATATAGAAGTCGAATATAACCTGCTCTATTACCTAAAAGGTTAAGTCTACTATATTTATCCTCTATAGTTCTATTATTTAAAACGTGGGATTCTGCGCAAAGCATAGCATCTAATTCCTATTAACTAGAGTTATTGAGGCACTTATATCGATATAGACTTCCTCTAGGCTAGCTATATTATCGCTTTTCATATTAAGGCAGAGATATATCTATTTAGCTAGTATTATTCGTTTTACTAGTTTTACCTAGGCGTTAATAATTTAGTTTTTCTTAACTAATACCTATATATTATTTACTAGGGGAATTGCAACGAGACCTGCGAAATTTACTATATTATTAACGTAGTATATAGCAGAGTCTATAACTAAGGTAGTTAGGGAGATCGCTAGCAGGCTTCTCGCTATAACTGCGATATCCGTCGTCTAGCCTGCTATTTCCTTTTTGCGCGGTTGCTCTGATAGGGCAGCTGAATCGTGGGGGACTTCCTATATATCTAGCAGGATATAGCTACTATCGATAAGGTTATTAATATTATAGTTGTTATTATAATCCTCCTATATATAATAGGCGTCTGAGTCTATCTAGCCTAGTTTATTATATTTTGCGTAATATTAAAAACCTGGGTTTCTCTATAGCTAGTTCTATAGGTAGCAATCTTTCTAGTTTTAATAGTTATTAGAGCGCTAGAAGCATTACTAAGGTTAATAACGTTATTAGGGTTATAGATTATTATAATTATCCCGTTAGAAGTCTTAGTTATTCTATTATCCCTTATTACTATTCTATATTATATTATCGGATTCTTCTAATATATAGTTAATACTAATTAGCGCCTGGAGTCTATACTAAACTGCCTTGCGTTTTTTCTTAGCTATATTAAGGTAATCCTCGAGAGTATTACTAGTAGTTAGTTTATCTAGGAATTACTAAAGCTCTAGGTTAATTATATTATAGAAGATTATTAATAGCTAGCTAACTATAGATATTAGTCCTATCTATACTCTACTATATTTGAAATAGTTTTAAGTAAAGTTATAAATATCTCTATCTCCTTTAAGGTCTTCTATAGTAAACCTATATATAGCGATCTATTAGATAGACTCCTATTAGGTTAGTATAAAACGTCTCCTAATAGCGTCGCATAGGGCGTAATATCCCGCGTAGAAGTAGTTCTATTATTTAATTAGCCTGAGTTAGTATTCCTACTAGCTAAGTGCTTTCCCTCGTAGTAGAGAGCTCTAATTCTATATAATCTCTAAAGCTATAGCTAGGCTAGTAGTTTTAGTATCTAGGCTAGAGATCTATAGATCTATCTCCTTATAATATAGAATATCCTAGTTATAAAAGACGGGCTCTATGCTATACTTCTTATTAATATCTAGCTAAAAAATACTATATTATTAGGTAAATCTACCTTCCTATTGAGTTCCTATAGGCTATAGCGCCCTAGTATTATCCTCGAGCTAGCTAAATACTTAAAGGAGTAAAGCCTCGAGACCCTAGGCTAGTAGCTCTAGGTAGGGCCCCTAGGATAATAGTAAAAATATTAATAATAGTGCTAAATTCTACTATAGCAGCTAGGTCCTCCCTATTAATATATCCTATTTTAGCAGACCTATAGTAATATTATAAAGAATTTATAGTATTCTATAGATTTTTCGCTCTAATAGTCCTGTAATAGTATCTTCTAGCGCTATAACTCGTAGTTTAGGGTTTTTTCTACTCTTACTATAAATATTATTTATTATAACTCTTGCCTTAATAGGAGGTCCTAGGGGTTTAATATCTAACTAGCTAGACTAGATAGGAGTTATAACTCTTTCGTCTCTTAGGGGCAGAAGGGTGATTCTCTCGCTAGCTCTATAAAGGCTTTCTTCTCTAGATAGGGGCATAAAAAGTGCTACTATTACTAGAGTATCCCTTATAGCTACGATTATATTAATAATACTAATTAATATAGTTATATAGTTATTAGGCTTAAGTATCTAGTAATAGCATAGATTAGCTTTTGCCTTCTAGCTTATATTAACGATATCTATATAGGGTATATAGTTATTATCCTATTTAAGAGAGGCGAGGTTTGCTATTTAATTGCGAAATCGTTTGCTAAGGCTAAGGGTAAAGTTATAATCCTTATAAGCCTACTAGAAACTATAGAGCCTATAAGCCTCGTTATAGTATCTAATTCTAGCTATATCTCCTATATTATAATATTCCTCTATAAGAGAGGGATTACTATATTAATTTAATATTAAACTCGAATAGTTAGCTATATAAGTTAATAGTTAAGACCTCTATCTCTTTAACTTCTTTAACTTCCTTCTTTTTAGTATATAAATACTTTTAGGAGGGGGTTTCGAGGTTAAGTCCGAGTCCTCTACCTTATTATAAGTCTTTATAGTATAAGGGAGGTCTTAGATATGGAAAAAAGAATAGGTTATACTACTAGATATTATAATCTTCCTACTAGCCTAGGGCTATAGTAGGGGTCGCTAAGACTATGAGTAAAATAAGGAAAAGAGCAATATAAGCGTAAATAATAATAAATAGTGTAATAGGTAATTATAAGTATATCGTGATATATTCTATAATAGCTAAGCCTTCTAAGCTTATCCATTAGAAGTCTCCTACTTAAAGGATGGGCGTTGAGCCTAACTGTGGTCACGTGGAATACCACGTGATGGCTGACTATATCACTAAAAGGCGTGTGATAAAAGACCCCTTCTATAGAGATATTATAGCTAAAGTTCGCTAGGATACTAGGGAATACTAAGGATACTAAGTTAATAAGAATAATATCCTTTAGTTCAGAAGAAGACTTATTATCCTAAAAGAGGGATCCCTCTGCTATAAAATCCTAAAGAACT
>JAOQIF010001753.1:0-11254 GCA_026260285.1 Colletotrichum sansevieriae | reverse complement strand
CCTATTAGTTAGCTATTATAGTTATAATCTATTATATTAGCACTTAGCTAGTTGCTTTATCTAGCCCTCTAGCTTAGGCTAGCCCGTTAGCTATAGCTATAGATATCTAGCCCGTTAGCCCATCCGGTTTATAGAAAGGGGTTTTATATACCCTATTCTCCTATATATACTTAGCATCTATATAGCAAGCATTTAGCATAAGTAGCCCGTTCTCTTTAGGGCCCCTAGCCTCGCTTAAAGCATAGCTTCTTACCTCCCCTTATTAGCTTATATTATCTTCTAATTACTCGCTAGGGTTAGCTTCCTTATAAAGGTTTATACTAGCTATTTCGCTCTACTCTTAGTAAATATTAAGTATAGGTTCTTTAGCCTGATTAGTAGGCGTTGCTCGGGTGCGTAGTGCTATTATTATTACTAACCTTCCTGAAGCAGGGTAGAAGCAAAAGAATTATAAAGGTATTGAGGGGCTATAAGCTATAGTTAGGTTAAACTAATAGTAGAAGCACCTAAAAGATAGGGTCTATATTATTATACTACTTTTGCTTACTTCTTCTAAGATCCCTTATTTCTATCCTTTAGCGAGTATTCGCTAAGTCTTCGCTATGAGGGTTCTATACCCTAGACCTATAGGCCTCTCCATCCCTTCGGCCTATAGTAGCCGAAGCGTCTCCGGCTTCTCCGGTCTGGGTATCTAGTCCCTTATAATTATATAGAATAATATTACTATATATAACTGACTTACCTTTTAATATATATAGCTTATTTAATTAAAAAAGAAATTCTTTAATTTAATCACTAATTAGTATACTAGTACTAAGCTAGTATAGTACTAGTATAAGCTATACTATACTAGTCTAGTATTAGTAGACCCACCTACTAGACTAGACTAGACTAATTTCCAACCCTGCTTCAGGCCAAAAAATCGTTGATTTTGATTCGTCGAAAAAAAGTAGCAAAAGTGGGTTCAATTCACGCGCCTTACCCCTTTAGGCTAGCGCTACCCCCGATCTAACCTATTAACTACACCTAAGTAGTCCTCTAAGGCCTTTTTTCCCTTCTATAATACTACTTATTATTATTATTATTATTACTAACTTCGCTAAAATACCTATAATAGCTACTTTAGCGCCTAAATATAGGGAGATCTAAGCTTTGTTTCAACTCTATTACGATTATAATTATAGTAACGCTTAAAAGTAGTATAAATATTATAATTAGACCTCTATTAACTAGACCTCGCGCCTCTTATACTACCTCTTGAAGTATAATACGTACTAATACTACTAAGCCCTTAGCTAACCTATGATTAGTTAGGTATGCGTAACTACTACTAAAGAGGGGTTTAGCGATCCCTCTTATTAATTAGATTATTTAGTAGTAGTTGCTATATTTATTAACGGGCGCTTACTTATATATTTAAAGACTTCTATATTGCTAACTATATTTAACCCTTTTAACCTAGTTAGAAGCTGCCTACTTATAGTAGACTCTATAATACCCTCCTCCCTTAGGTCTATAGTAATTATTATATTAAAGTTAAGTCTGCTATTAATAGTTCGCCTTATAGTAGCATAACTTTTTTTAGCTGTAATAATAGTAGTTATAACTACGTTATTAATATCTCTATAATCTTATTTAATAGCGCTGCGTTTTTTTAGTATATAGTAGTAATTAGCAACTACTCTTATAGGGCTAAATAGAGTACTAAAGAGCTCCTTCTAATCCTATAAGATATTACTACTATTAATAGTATTTTATAGCTTCGTAAGATTAATGCTTTTGTAATAGATATAAATAACTTAATAAGGGCTCTATATTAAGAGCTAGCTTATATGCCTGGGCTTGAGTATATCTTTCTAATACTCTATAGCCCTTATAGATTAAACCTTCTTGTTAACGATCTTATTAAATTTATACCTAACTAGTATATAATTACTAAGGTAGGCTAGAAGGTAGTTATTTACTTTTAGACCTCGCGTTTATAATTATCCCGACTTTAAGACCTCTAAGTTATAATATATAGTAAGCTATAGGCTCTTATTACTTCTCTTTTTATATAATAGGGTAGTATAGAGTAGTACCTCTTATTACTTCTAAGCTCTAAAGCTACCCTATTTATATATATCTACTTACCTAATATTACCTCTTAATATAATACCTTAAAGGATAGTATTACTATACTAACTACTATACTGATTAATATCCTTAGTAATAAACTCTAGTAGATAAGAGTAGAGGCTATTATATTTATTATATAGCCTATTACTATAGCGATTAAGACTTCCGAGGGAGATCGAAGTTATATTAGTTATATACTTGCTTAATAAGAGGGTATTTAGAAGTACTTCGAGGCTTATTATATAGCTAACCTATACTATATTGAGTAGGAGAAGGTATTTAAGATCTTTGAGGCTTATAAGGCGAAGTAACTTATTAAAATTGATTACGTTACTATAGCTCTTATGCCTATTAATATTAGTAAGAGGTTTAGCTATAACGAGTAGTTTATTATTTTTAAGTAGCTTAAGAAGGTAGTAATTATAGCTATATAATATTATTATTACTATATTAAAATACTCGACCTCTATATATATACTAGGCCTCTCTTTAACCCTCTCTCTAACTTTTAAGAGCATTACTAAAGCGCTATTATAGTATAAGTTTAAGCGGAGTATAATAAGTCGAATTTAGCACCTCTTGCGTAGCGAATACTCTCTTATATTATAACGTTAGTACTATTTGAAAGGAGCTTTTTAGTACTTAATTTTATATTCAACTCTACTTATAATTAATTATAGCTAACTATAGCTAATAAGTTAACACTTATTTATATAAATAGCTATATTCTCAACTATATTTAAAGCTAAAAAAGAAGCTATTTATAGCTAATACTAAAGGTAATATAGGACTCCCTTATAGAGGAGGAGTTAATCGACTTAGAGTAGTAAATTATTAGAGGGGTAACTTATAAAGCCCTAACTATTAATTTAGAGTTTTTTTAGAGCTAATTAACTAATTGTTCTATAGAGAATACTACTATAAGCGAAATTTAATTACTTTAGCTTAAAAAGCATGATTTTAATTGCTCGAGGTGAAAAAAATCCGCAGGGATCAACGATTAACCTGCAACCCTGATCGAACATGTTGGGACAGGGTATTTATCGGAACTGCCTTCCTGAAAACGTAAGCGAATCACAGCCATTCGAGACACCCCCATCATCGCACATCGTCCAACGCCGCCAAACACTGGAAGAATTGGGGCCAGGTGGACGAGGTCTCCTGAGTTAGGGTAGCAATGAGGAGAAGAAGAATAGTGGTCCCGGTACGACGCAGAATGACAAGCATATAAAGCCTGGCAATCTGCAACGAGCTGTCTGGTTTGGGCTTTTTTGATTAACAATGGCAGGCATTCAGGATTCAACCTTCTTTCTTGGCTTCTTAGCCTTGGTTCTGGCCGTCTACGTTGTGGACCGGCTGATCCAAGCGAAAAGGAATGCCGGCCTCCCTCCTCTCCCCCCTGGGCCAAAGGGACTTCCGCTCGTGGGAAACATTTTTGATTTGCCCAAGCCCGGAACCTATGAGCCTGAACACTGGGCGAGGCTGGGCGAGGAGTACGGTGAGTGATTTGACATACCGATGCCAACAAAGCCCTCTAGAAAGAACCTCCGTAGACAAGAGCTGAACCAAACTGACCAATTGCCGAACACACAGGTCCCATCCTTTCCGTCAGTGTTCTGGGGAAAACCCTCGTTGTGATCAATGACGCTGAAATGGCCCTTGACGTGCTGGAGAAGCGGTCGACGTACTCCTCGAGGCCGTACTTTCATTTTGCATGCGAAATGTGCGTGTCTTTCCGTGTTGATGACTGCGAGCTGTTGCTTGTCTGACACCGTTTTCCCCTTCTAGCGTCGGCTGGTCGAGGACTACTGCAGCCCAGAAGTACAACACCAAGCTACGTGAACAACGCAGAAGCTTTGCTCGCGTGATCGGAACCAGGGCGCTGGCTTCGCAGTACCATGAGCTGCAGGAGGCTGAGACTGCCCATTTTCTCCTCCACGTGCTGAGGGACCCCGCAAGTTTGAGAGACCATATCAAGAGGTACGTCAAGGAAAACGTGTCGGGAGGTGAGTGTTCGAGACCGGGATGCTGATGACGCAGAGTATAGACAAGCGGGCTCTGCTATCCTGAAAGTGGTCTACGGGTACAACGCCGAGCAAACCAAAAGAGACCCGCTGATTGACATGATCCAACAATGCACCGCGGACCTGGCAGAAACGGGGGTACCGGGAGCCTTCCTGGTTGACATTGTTCCCTCGCGTACGTCTCACAGTTCTCCCACAGAAGGCTCTTCTGTTGCATGGCCCGCAGTATTCTGACATTTCCAAGTCCGTCACGTCCCAGATTGGGTCCCCGGGACGGGTTGGAAGAAGCTTGCCAGGAAAATGGAGTACGAGCTCAACGCCGCGATCGAGACACCCTATGCGTTCGTAAAGCATCAGCTAGCTGAGGGAAGAGAAAACAACTCCTTCGTGGCAAACCTCTTGCGCAACAGCAAAGGCACAGCCGCGGAAACGGAGAATCACCAGTGGGCATCGGCCTCTCTTTACGGTGGCGGTGCTGATACGGTAAGCGAATCAGCAGTCGTCTCGTTTCCTTGGATGCTCATGATCTGACGTACGGTACATAGACCGTGTCTACCATTGACTGTTTCTTTCTGGCCATGACGTTGTATCCCGATGTTCAGGCAAAGGCTCAGGCAGAGATCGACCGTGTCGTAGGTACCGACCGCCTGCCCAACTTCAACGACCGAGACTCCCTGCCGTACATCGACGCCATCATGAAGGAGACTCTGCGGTACCACATAGTCATTCCCACGGGTCTTCCGCATTGTAACGAGGAGGATACGACGTACGGCGGATACCGCATCCCAAAAGAGGCCCTTGTCATGGCTAACGTCTGGTGAGTCAATCTTCAAATGGCCCATTCTGAACTGCTTGTAACCCCCTTTTTTTTTTCATGAGCAGGGGTTTCACCCGTAACACCACGATCTACACGAATCCCCATGAATTCCGTCCCGAGAGATACTTGAAAAGCGAAGGCCACGAGCCGGAGACGGACCCCCGCAAATTCGTTTTCGGTTTTGGGCGACGAGTTTGCTCGGGCAGATTGTTCGCAGAGAACACGTTGTTTCTCGAAATTGCGCAGTCCCTGGCCGCTTTCAACATTCGGAAGAAGATTGCAAATGGTCAGGTCGTTGAGCCGGAGCTGAAGAGTCTGCCGGGGGCGATCAGTCATTTGGCGGATTACGAAACCTGGGTTGAACCGCGATCCCCTCACCACGAGAATTTGGTGCGAGCTCTCGAGAGGAAATTTCCCTGGGAACAGCCTGACGGTGAGACATTGAAGAGGATGGCGCCCCCGGACATACCAGCTGTGCGTATTTGATGGAGGTACCAGGCACGTCGACGGACCAGATTTCATCCCAGTTTCATTCCAACTGAACGCGTGGCCGCGTACACACAAGAAGCTTTGCGAATAGTAAATCGATCATTTAAGTAGATGGAGTTTCTGTTCCGATGGCGAGTCTCGCTTTGAAGGAAAGAAGCAGCGTTCGAAACTCAAACGTAAAATATCCAATCATTTACCAAGGGCCATTCGGGGTTGTTTCTAATTGGTCTAGTTAGCATCATACTTTGTCGGATGTCTTGCTGGCCTCCTGCATATGCCGGAAGCCAGCAAACATGTGCACGAGGCAAGATTATCACCTCTCATTTGCCGAAGAGGCTCTTATTGCCAGTGGGAACCTTTGGACATCGGTTGGCATCTCGGTATTTAATCCGACCAATCCAACCAGCCTTATTTTGGATAGAGGAATTCAAGGTGTCTTTCATTTACAAACATGACCGAACCCGAAATGGCTCATCTCGCAGCTAGTCTTGAAGATGACATGAGCTTGAAAGATGTGTCGGAGAAGCCCGCCGAGCTGACAACCACCCAAACCGAACCAGCCCGTGATGACAAGAACAGGGGAGAGAGCCTCATCATTTCCGAATATCTCAGGGCCAGGGTGCCTGAGTATTCCAGACTGAGTAGTCTCAGGAAGTAGGTCCGAACCGTAATCCACTCATAACTACGAAGTATACTGACTGCGAACACATTACACAGGGGTGGGAGAACCCGGCTGGAGACAACTACTTCCGCAAACAACGACAAGTTGCCGACGACGCTGATGAAAAGCTGTCGAGAATCTTCTACGACATGATGAGAACCATAGGTCAGGATCTCCATCACTACACCCAAGCATTCAAGATCAAAAGTCCGGGCTCCGGACCGAAGCGCATTCTCGACATGTGCATGGCGCCCGGAGGATTCCTTGCCACAGCCCTCGAGAAGAACCCCGACGCTACCGCCCTGTGCTTCAGCCTACCGGTCTCCAGAGGCGGCCACAAGTCCTTGCTTCGAGAAACCGCCAAGGTCGAGCTGAGGTATTTGGACATCACGATGCTGGCTGAAGACATGGGCGCTGAGGGAGCCCCTGCTGAGCATCCCGATGCAGACAACTTCCTACCGCGCCAACTAGACCCTGAGGACAAGTTCCATCTCGTATTCTGCGATGGCCAGGTCCTCCGACCACACGAGAAGTTCAGGGCAAGCTACCGAGAGCACTTTGAAGCTCGCAGGTTGACCGTGACTCAACTCGCCCTTGGCCTCGAGCACCTCAGGACGGGCGGCACGATGGTCGTTCTTCTGCACAAGGTCGAATCGTGGAACACGGTTCTCCTGCTGCGCGCATTCAGCAGGTTTCCCGCCGTCAAACTCTTCAAGCCTGCCAGAAGCCACGTCAAGCGCTCGTCCTTCTACATGATAGCGAGGGACGTGCAAAGCCAAAGTGCCGACGCCATTGCGGCCATCGAGGCGTGGAAAGATACTTGGAGGGCCATCACGCTGGATTTTGAGGAGGCGGCAACGGGACGCTGGCAGTCTCGGGAACCTGATCCCCACGACGTTCTCGATGATTTCGGAGATGAGCTCATACGATTGGGAAGGAAGATCTGGGAGACTCAGGCTGATGCACTGGAGAAGTCGTCTTTCGTCAAGAGTTCAGGCGATTAGTGTTTATGTCGAAATAGGTTTGGGCAGGGTGGTAGCGTCTGGTGTGGACTGAGGGGTAGAATCTTCAAGATTGCCTTAGATTTATTCACCAGCATGTATCGATGAATTGACGACAAAAGACATCCCCTAAAGGTCTCTAGAACACCGATTTTCCGATAATACCTTGAGGATCCCCTAATCATTTTTCCACCAAAACCTAAAGCAACCTGACTCAGACACTCCTACATGGCATCCAACATGATCTCAGGCAACCCCGTTGATATTTTCAAAATGGAGCGGTTGATCTTTGGCGCCTTCGAACTCAATAACGAGAGGAAATTCCTTCACTCAGAAATCATGACCGATACGATCACATCGCCCTCCACATAACGAAAAAAAACAGACCGAATTTCCAAAAGCACGTCGATTAAATGTCGGAGCAGCTCGCTAAAGCTGCCCCTACTGTCATGCCTCCCAGCAGAGAACCAGGCCGCTTCCGAAGCACTTCAAAGATCCCGTCTGTAGACGGGGGAGAAACTGAGAACTCAAATAACAAGACAAGACAGCACGCGGCTATGGCTCTGATCCCGATCGGATATGCGTGTATTGATTGGGGCGGCTCGCTTCCCGCGGACCAATCATCGGCCTTCCCATCGTCGCAGTGTACCAGAATAATGGTTGCAGACCAGAGGCGATTATCGGGACGCTCGAGGGACTTACGGCTTGGGGTTTTATCACTGGTTTGAGATCGGGATGATGTTCAGCAAACGGGCGCAGAAGCTGTACTGGGAGTTTGATGTTTGAGGAGGGGGTCGGAGCCGGGGAGTCTGGCGATTACGGTTGAAAGCGGCGTGGTCTAAACGCCTATGGCATGTTGGAGCATGTGTGGGAAGAACTTCAGAGTATGAAAGCCTACCTAGTATGACCGGAGGAAACTATGAAGACGGGTTAAAAGTTTGAGTCGAAATCATCTTATTACCTCTTGTTGGGCGAAAGCACGAGATAGCCACGGGAATTCTGCGACTCACATGAGGAACCAGCCGCTATCCGAACTCATCACCAGCCATCACCACAAGAGAGAAAAACGATCCTTAATCAGTCAGAAAATGATCCCTTAAGCTGACGAGGGAAAAGGAAAGGTTGCAAAGATCCATCTGACAAGGCAATGAACGAACACCGCGCTTTAACGCCCGCAGAGACGGGCCCATGCTCGTCCCAGACTGCTCGGCCGTCATAGATGTGACTTCAAGTAGGCCCCCATCATCCGAGCTCATATCCAATGACTTGAGAGTTGCTGGTCTTTCCCGCGACGCCGGAAGCGTAAATGGAAAGCTTCTTGTCGTGAGCCCGGCTTGGCGATTCTAGAAAGCTGAAGTCAACGGGTAGCACTATGTCATCTGATGAAACGTGCCTTTTGACGTTTAACGTGTGCTAAGCCATCTCCCCGATAAACGTTTGACTCGAAAATATTCCAGAGCGTCAGGGTGGGTGATGGTGGTCGAGCAGGATATCTGCTGGCGCAAGGGCTGCCGACGTCCAAGTTTGTTGTAGCACCGCCGAAGGCCAAAAGTCGTCATTGTTGACCTTTTCTTTTTCTTGAAGCCATTGCAGAAGCCTGATCGTGCCACGCTTTCTGGCCCTGCCAAGAAAGGAACGCATCGACGTGGTAGAATATGGCCTTCAAATCGTCACTCGTTGTCGAATACTTAACCAAGTTGAAGACAGCCTTCACTCTTACGATTTCTCGCCTTATTTTCCCGTTGGTCTTTTAAAAGGCTCTTTTCGGCTCATCCGTTTGCAGTTTTCACTCGCTCGATATTTCTTATTCACCAAACCATCATGCTGCCTTCCAACATCTTCAACACGGCGTCCGTCGGGCTGCTGTCAGCTCTGGCAGCGCACGTCGCCGCTAAACCAACCCGCAAGGACGGCGCTCCTTTTCCCCAGAACCGCCACTGCTCCCTAACTCAAAATGAACCTAGGGCAGTCCGTCTATTTCGGCCTGGGTCCGAGGGGAACCAGGTTCTCCGACCCGATCCCCGGCGGGTCGTTCGAAGGACCGCGGCTGAATGGTGAGTTTTTCCTTTCTTCCCCTTGAGGCACGACTATGGCAAAAACTATGGAACCTTGTGACTGAGAAAAATGCAGGCGTCGTACTCCCCGTGGGCGCAGACTGGAGCCTTCTCGACGCCCGGGGAGGGTTCTTGGCCCTTGCGGTCTTCCAATTTCAGACCGCCGACGGGGCCAACATTTTCGTCCGCGGGACGGGCCCAACGCCCAACGGAAAGGGCCTGCGCTTTCTCAGCCTGGAGACAAGCGCCAAGAACTATTACTGAGTCAGCGACATCATGGTTGTTGACGCGACGAACGTCGGCACAGAGAAGGGCATCGTTACCATCGACGCCTGGCAGATGATGCCACAGACCGATTAAATTGTCTGGTACGGGGTCTGTCGATAATAGCAAGATGGCGCACCTCGGAATGCTGGAGCCCTGAATTGTAAACATGTATTATATATCCCCGCGTCACAGTCAGAAAAGGGGAGGCTTTAATTCTAGGGTTTAATCGTCATCTGGTGGTGTGAAATATACGTCTAGTCACGATGTCGAGGAGAGTTGTGTGTGAAAGCTCAGCTTGATCAAATTTGAACGAAAACAACGCTTAACTAGTGTGATACTTTGTACACATGAAGATTCGCTTGGAAAACCCCCAGACCGTCCCAATTTTCTTTTTTGAGACCAAAATGTTGATGCACCGTGGTATAATGCCGTACCGTGCCACCCCAATCCCTGCGTAGTGTTATTCCGCACTCAAAGACAAAACACCACAACCACCCCACGCCCCCTTAGATGAGGAGGCCGCCAACAACACCGGAAACAGCCAAGCCAAAGCTGAGCAGGCCCCAGCGGACATCCCCGCGGGTCTCGATACCGGCACTGGGCATGTTCGTAGACGACGCGGCAGCGGAGCCGGAGGCGGCGCTTCCGGTAGCAGCAGAGGTGCCCGAGGGCGAGGCCGAAGCGCTGTCGCCTCCGCCGGAGCTGGGGCTACCGGAGGCGACGGGGCCGAGGGTGCCGCCGCCGGTCGATGCGGGCGCGACGTTCTTCTCGGCCTTGGCGGCGGCGGCGGAGTACTGCTCGAGGGTCTTCTGGCCGCTCGAGGGCGCGTTGATGACGCCGACCATGCCGCTCTGGCAGTGTTTGCCGGTGGCGCAGTAGAACCACTTTGGGTTCGTGTCCTTGACCTCGAGGGTGAAGACCTCGGCGCCCATGCCGGAGGAGACGGGGACGGGACCGCTGAAGAAGCCGGTGGCGGTACCGTTGGCGAGGGGCTCGCAGGGCTTGTCGAAGGAGGACTGGGCGACGGAGTGCGCCTTGGGGTAGAAGTGGAACTCGACCATGTCGCCGACGGCGGCTTTGATGTCGCTGGGGGAGAAGGTCAGGCCGCCGTCGCCGACCTTGACGACGTGGACGTTGGAGGAGGAGGAGGAGGAGGAGGATCCGGCGGCGGAGGCGGTCATGGTCGCGGGTGATGATGAGTCGTCGCTGCCGTCTTTTCCAGAGCCGTACTGGGCCATGACCACGGCGGGGAGTAGAGCCAGGAGGGATTGAGCGTGCATTTGGATGGGCTGTGTTTTTGTGTGTTTGTTTGGAGGAAGGGATATCAGGTGAAGTGCAGTGTACAGGCAGATGTGGATTAGATGAGATGAAGGATGTTAATAGGATGATGAGAGAAGACACTTGGCATTGAAATGATCATGACAGTCTTCTTATAGACGAACATTTCCGGATGAAAGAATCAAGAAGGCCTCATGGTGGTCTCTCTGTAACGGTCCAAGCACTTCGTTCCGCAAGCCACCCCAGGTAGCATCGTTTCTGACTCCACGGTCTGAAGGTTTCGTACCCCGGCACAGGCGTGTGGTTTGTGGCTGCCTCACAACGACACCATCCGGACGAGACGGAAGCGTGTTTCCTCACCCGAGATACACCCTGCTCTGGCCACTCTGTGTCGGAATGATGGGACTAGCAGGTAGCATCAGTAGCATCGTGAAGTGGGGGGGGGGGGGGGGGGGGGGGGGGGGGGGGGGGGGGGGGGGGGGGGGGGGGGGGGGGGGGGGGGGGGGGGGGGGGGGGGGGGGGGGGGGGGGGGGGGGGGGGGGGGG
>JAOQIF010001752.1:0-11264 GCA_026260285.1 Colletotrichum sansevieriae | reverse complement strand
CTAGGTTAGAGACCTCGAAAAGTAGATACCCTTTTATAATTAGTATCGCTAGGTAATAAGGCTAAATAATTACTAGCTATATACTACTAAATAGTTATATAACTATTAGTAACTAATTAAAGAATAATAGCAATACTTAAAACTAAAAATATATAAACCGCTAGAAAATAAAATATATTATTTACTATAGTAGCCTAAATCTAGCATAGGAAGGAGCAATAGCAAATAATATAATAAAGACGCTAAACTATCGCCCTATAGTTAGTAATATAGAGCTATATTACCCTACTAGTACGCCTTAGGGACTAAGGCTTTAGAAGGGGGGGCAATTATAAGGAATAATAGCGGGTATAGGATATAGAGCTATACTATCGGCAAAACGTTAGCAAGTTAAGGGCGAATAAATATACCTTAGAGAAAACTCTATAAGCAAAAAACTTAGAAGGTTAAGCAATAGTCTAATATAATAACGGATATCTACGTTTTAACATTCTAGCCTTTCCTGGTTTATGCCTTTAGCTATACTCTTTACACTACCTTAATTTCCCTTCTAATTAAGCCTAATAAGGTATAGCTATATTACTTTACCTAGGCTTACCTAGATATAGCTAAGGTTTTTTATAAGGTTTATCTTATTCCCGCCTTTCTCCTATTCCTAATAATCTAACCCCTTTTCTTAGCTTATTAATACTATTACTATTACTTATAATGAGTAGGAGGAGTAAGGGGTTATCTTCCTAGGTCTATAGTTTCTACTTGCTTATTATCTGCTTGCTTTTTACTTACTTAGGGCTTATTTAAGTCTTATTCTGCCTCTCTATAGCCTTATATTATAATAGAGTCTCCTATTTCTACTTACTCCTCTAATTATAAATTACTTAGCTATTATCTATCTATCCTACCCCTGCTTATTAACTACTACCTAGCTTATAGTATAGCATACTAGGGGTTGCTATTATTCTTATTTATAAGGCTATACTTTTCTTTATATTTATCTACTGCCTAGCTATCTTAGAATAATTATAGGGGCTCCTAGGTAGGCTAATTATACCCTATCTATTTAACTAATAACTTGCGATACTTGCTCCTACCTATATACTTCTAGCGCATAGCTAGAATAGACTTAACTTCTTATTTATCCTCTCTATTTTGAAAATTAGAAGTAGTTAGGGATTATTAACTTCTTAGCCTAGGAGGGGGTTATTTATAGCATAATATAGCAAGCTAATATGAAATCGGTTATAGACCTTACCTAGAATATTTAACTTAACTATAGTTAGTAAGATTACTCTAGTTACTTTATACTTTAGGTATAGCTAATCTAACTTCATATAGGGTCTCTCTATAGAGACGTTAGCTAGTAATAGCTAGACCTTATTACCTACTTCATAGCGTTCTACTAGTATCCTTTTACTATTTGCTAATTATTCTATTATCTATTAGGCTATAGTAATAGCTACTTAAGCTAACTCTATAGTTAACTTTAGTTTACTAATAAACTTATTAGCAGCTAAATTATATAAGGTTAATAGCTCTAGCGCAGGCTATACTACTAATACTAGGTCGATGTAGTATCTATCGGTAAAGAAGAATAAGCTTACTCCTATTATAGCTATATTATAGCTATTAATCGCTAGTTAAATAGAGGGTAAGTAAACCTCCTAGTCGTCCTAGGCGAAGTTAACTATTATCCGCAGGACTGCCTAGATCTCTTAATTAAAACATTCTATTACTCTATCTATCTATAGGTGAAAGGTAAATTTTATATAATATTCAATCTTTATAAGCATATAGAACTATTACTAGAACTAACTCGCCTAGTTACTACCCCTATTACTAATAATTAACTTCGACATATTATAGAATTAGTAGTAGTAGTTTATAAAGCGTTCTATATATATTTCTATATCTATTAAAGGTATCCCTTCTAGAGTTATTATCTTAGAGAGCCTATTAGCTATTACCTAGAGGTATTTCAATCCTATTTTTACTATATATAGGAGGTTTATAATAAAATCTATAGCGAGATTATAATATAGCCGTTCTGCTACTAGTAAGGGTTAAAGGAGCCTGCGTTTTGCTTATTACTAAGTCGTTCTATGCCTGCAGCTATTATAGTTTCTCGTGAACTAGTAGACTACAGAGGACTACCCTAGCTAGAAGTATTGCTAGGCTAGGATAGCTAGGGTATTATTCTAACTAGGGTAGCTTATTATTACTAAGTTATAATACTTCTAAATTAACTACGTTTAAAGTATATTCCGAGGGTAGTTTTTATCTATTAATCCTAGTACCTAGATCCGGTCTCTAAATATTAATTAGCTAAGGGCGTTAATACTATACTTAGTAATCTATAGTTTTAAGCCTAGCTAGGGAGGGAAGCTTTAGTTACCCCTTTTTATTATAGAATAAGCCCCTTAGTATTAGTTATCTTCTGCTTATGCTTGGTTCTATATATATTAAAGGGCTAGATCCTCGAATCCTATTATAATAAGGGCTTTAACTATTACTATCCTCCTTACCTTACTTAGGGTAGAGTTAGGGATTATCTATATTACCCTCCCTTTCTCTTGTTTATCCTCCTATCCCTTTAGAGCATCCTATTCGTAGCGCGAGAGCATATAAGATATAGCTACTAGGTAACTAGGTTAATATTCTAAGTAGAAATTATATATTAATAAGTACTCCGCCTAGCAACTTTAGCATTCTATTAAACGTTACTTTTATATAAAGTATTCGAGGCCCTTATAGTTAATAAGGACCTTGAACCTAGGGTAGCTTCTTAGCTTAGCATCCTATGCGTTTAAATAAGTAATTACTACTAATAGCTCCTTATTATAGATTAAGTAGTTATATTAAGCAGGGGTTAGCTTCTATAAGTAGAAAGCAATAGGATAGCGCTATCTTTATATATCTTCTTAAGTTAGTACCCCCCTTAAAGCGAACCCTAAGTAGTCTATCTTAATAGTAGTTAGGGCTTATAGGTTAAAATAGTATAGTATTAGTATAGTTTAGAAGTAGTGTTTAAGCGCCTAGAACGCATCTTCTTATTCCTTATTTTAGATAAATAGCACTCCCTTTTTTATTAGGAGGGTAAGGGGCTCTAATATAAATATTTAGTAGTAGTTAGCAAACCCTAGGAAACTTTATAATCCTTTTACTAAAACAGGCGCTTCCTATTTAATAATTACTTATACTTTCTCTATATTATAAGTAATACCCTCGCCTACCTTTAGGATATATCTTATATACTTTACTATTTTTATAGAGAACTTATACTTCACTAAGTTAAAGTTAAGACTAGCCTCTTAGAGAGCCTAGAGAACCTTATGCACCTTCTGCTTATAGTCCGCTCGGGAGCTACTGCTATAAACTAATATATTATTAATATATGCTATTATAAAGCTATTAAGGAACTCCTAGAGCGTGCTATTAATATATTATTAGAATATTATAGGGGTTCTGCTTAATCTAAATAGATAGACTAGCTACTCAAAGAGCCTATATTACATGCAAATATGAGGGGCTAGCCCGGGTTTGTTCAACTTAGGGGTGCCTCAATTATAGTAATCTAAGCTAAGGAAGGGAAGTTTTCTAGGAAGTTCCCTATACGATAGAAAAGCAGATATAGGGCGAATATTAAGCGAGAGCGGTTATTAAGGGCAGAATTCTTAGGGTCTGCAGCACTACTTAGAAGCTAGTAGTAGCATAGCTTATAATATATACCCCTCCCCCCCCCTCCCCCTAGCCCTTATATAAGTTATAGGTTTGAGCACGGGCTAAGGGCTAGTCTAGAGCGACGTTAATCCGGGCTGCTAGCTGCTCTACGCCCTATAAGTAATAATTATAATAATATAATTTTTCACACCCCTAGTTTGCTTCCTCTTTTTTTTCTTCCTCCCGTTAACCTATACTAGAGTAAGTTAACTAATTAATTATAATATTATTTTAGCTAATAACTCGTTATTTTAGTAGCATTTTTAGCGCGCTTCTTAGTCTATATTAGTATAAGTTCGTTATATCTAAACCCCTATTAATTGCTAACTCGCGCAGATCTAATTAATCTAATTTCCCTTGCTTCTATAATAGCACCCCCTATAAGTTACTACCTGCTCTTTCCCTATAGTTTCGCTATAATTAACTCTATATAGCCCCTCCCTAACTCTAATAAGGAGATAGAGTCTCCTCCTCTTATTAAGGGCCTGCCCTCTATCCGCTTTACCTCTACTAGCCTCTCTAACTATAAGAAGATTACCCTTAATAACTTCGATCTCATAGATAATCCCTTCTATACCCTAGCTAGCTAGGAGGTATATAAGTACCTCAACTACCCCCTTCCTATATATCCTATTACCCGGGAGCCCCTTATAATATATATTCTTCTGCTTATTTAGCGTTTTTCTAATATTTTACTAGGGTTCCTACTTATACTAGCTCGTCTTTAGCAATATCCCCTAGGATAAGACCTAGGGACCTCTTCGCGAGGTCCCTTGGCTGAAGTATATATCTACTGCAGCTAAGGCTGAGAAGCCTAGTAATATTATAGCTTGCTATAATATTATTAAGCGAGGTATGCTATCCTATCGCCTTTTAACTATTATAAGGCTAACTGAGTTATAAATAACGTTATCTATTGTTACGGGCTATGCTACTGCTGGCGTCTGGGCGGTGCTGCAGACCCTAAGAATTCTGCCCTAGACGACCGCTCTCGCTTAACGTTCGCCCTATATCTGCTTTTCTATTATATAGGGAACTTCCTAGAAAACTTCTCTTCTTTAGCTTAGATTATTATAATTAAGGTACCCCTAAGTTAAATAAACCCGGGCTAGCTCCTTATATATCTAAGCTCTCTCTCTCTACGCCTACTTCGCTAGTTATATAATGCAATAGATAGCAGGTAGAAAATAGAACCTGCTATACTTATAGTAGCTAGTCTAGAAGTACTATTAATAGGTAAAGAAGTATTTAAAGCAATTTATATAGCAATTAATAAGCTTAGTAACTAACTCAATAGCCTAATAACTATATAGCAGCCTAATAATAAGCCGACTATAGAGCCCTAGCGAGATATAGCAGGTAGCTACGCCCTAGCGTTACTAACGCTAACCTTATAGCTAGAGACTACCTAGGAAGCAAGCAGCGCTTAACGATTGAAACCCCTCCCTAACCCCCCTAAGTTCGGAGGAAACCGCAATAAGTATGCTATATAGGTATAATAGATATATAATAAAGTTAGGATAAACCAGGACTTCTACCTAAGTAATTAGGAGGCCTAGTATCTTATTAACTCCTACCTAGAACCTAAAGTATAGCTAGTAGTTATAGCTTTCTATAGCTTAGGGGGTAGTAATAACTTATTTAAGCTAGATACGTTCTTACCATACCTAGACTATACCTATAGTAACCCTAATATTATAAGCAAGGCTCTTAGAAGACTCTTAAAGCTTTAAATAAAGCATAACGAGGCCTTTGCCTCATTCCTACCCCGCTTTAAATATATTATTATAGAGGCAGGTAGCATAATATAGCTAGATAGTATCTAGATCGACTACTTATATAGGGCACTATCTTATAAGCTCCTCGACTATCTAGTTAACTACCCGACCCCCTATAAGTATACTAAATATATTAGCCTTATATAAGATATCGCATAGAAGCTAGAGGGATTATATTATATTCCTAACGCTTCGCACCAGCTTATGACTTTTAGATCGAGAGCATTACCTACTAGAGTAGATATAAATAGGGATACTAGGATAGTAAGGTTAGTATACGCCTTGCGCAAGGGCGTAGGCAAAGGTCCTAGTAAAGAAATATACTATTATTTTAAGTATAACTAGATTAGTTACTTATAAAGGGATTACTAAAAGGCTAAGAAGTCGAAGGATAGTCCTAGAGTAGTAAAAGCTATTAAAGAAATAATATATTTAGACTTAGGAGAGGTTAAAAGCAAAGAAGACCCTTCTAACTTAGGAAATAAATAACCCTAATATGAAATTAGGTATTAGGGATAATAGAGGAAGAGCGGGCTAGTTAGGAATAGTTCTAATTAGAATATAATATAAGCAGGCCTTCTATAATATTAGTAGTTAGAGTTAATAAAAGTACTCCTATTAACGCTTTAATAAACTATAGATATAATATCTATATAATAGTAAACTACTAGTACGCCCGCTGCCTCTATTTACTATATATTAACTACTAAGCGTAGTAATTACGAGGCTTTGCTAATAACTTAGCTTAAGCTATAGCAAAAGGCGTAGCTATATTATACCTCGAGATTAGAGGTTATATATAGTAACTCTTCGCTTATATAATAAAAAGACTAGATACTAACCTCTTCTTAGGGAAGCTATAGATAGAATAAAACTATATTATTTATAATATAGTAGAGAAGCAGGTATACTATGGGAAGGCAGGGGTTATTATTACCCTTTAAGGATAGGAAGAACCCCTAAGAGTGAGGGAGATCTAGGAAGCTTATTAACTTAATGCCGCCTCGTTTATAGCGATCTACTAGAGGGTTAGCAAGAGCTAGCTATTAAGGCTAGAAGTAGGAATATAGGTAGTAAGCCTAAGGGATATTAAAAAAGCGCTCGAAGTAAAGAAACTAGAAGATTATTCGGAGAAACTACTATAATATATTTATAACGAATTCATAGAGCTTTTTAAGCTAGCTAAGTTATACCCCCTACCCCTAAGTTATCTTAATATAGATTATAAAATCTACCTCGAGTATAATACCTCTAGCTAAGAGGCGCCCTTACCCTAGGGACCCCTCTATAATATATTAAGGGAGGAGTTATTAGTATTAAAAAAGATACTTATAGACTTGCTTAATAAAAGCTTTATTTAGGCAAGCAAGTCTCTTGCTAGTATACCTATACTTTTCGTTAGGAAGCCTAGCAGAGGATTATAGTTCTATTATAACTACTAAGCGTTAAATATAATTACTAAGCGAGACTACTACCCCTTACCCCTAATCTAAAAGACCCTCTAGAGGGTTAGTTCAGCGAAGTAGTATACTAAACTAGATATAATAGCAGCCTCTTATAAGATTTATATAGCAGAAGGGCACTAGGAAAAGACCGCCTTTTGCACGTAATATAGGCTCTTTAAGTAGCTAGTTTATCTATTCGGATTAAGCAGAGCCCCTATAATATTCTAATAATATATTAATAGCATGCTCTAGGAGTTCCTTAATAACTTCGCAATAATATATATCAATAATATATTAGTCTATAGCAGCAGCTCCCGAGCGGACTATAAGTAGAAGGTATATAAGGTTCTCTAGGCCCTCTAAGAGGCTAGTCTTAACTTTAACCTAGTAAAGTATAAGTTCTCTATAAAAATAGTAAAGTATATAGGATTTATCCTAAATATAGGCGAGGGTATTACTTATAATATAGAGAAAGTATAGGTAATTATTAAATAGGAAGCGCCTATTTTAATAAAAGGATTGCAAAGTTTCCTAGGGTTTGCTAACTACTACTAAGTATTTATATTAGAATACTTAGGGGTTATAAAGCCCCTTACCCTCCTAATAAAAAAGGGAGCGCTATTTATCCAGGGCAAGGAATAAGAAGATGCATTCTAAGCGCATAAACGCTGCTTCTAAACCGTACTAGTACTACGTTATTTCAACCTATAAGCCTCTATTACTATTAAGATAGACTACTTAGGGTTTGCTTTAGGGGGGGTACTAACTTAAGAAGATGCATAAGGATAGCGCTATCCCGTCGCTTTCTACTCATAGAGGCTAACCCCTACTTAATATAACTACCTAATCTATAATAAGGAGCTATTAGTAATAATTACTTATTTAAATATATAGAACGCTAAGCTAAGAAGCTACCCTAGGTTTAAGGTCCTTACTAACTATAAGGGCCTCGAATACTTTATATAAAAGCAACATTTAATAGAACGCTAAAGTCGCTAGGTAGAGTAGTTATTAAGGTATAATTTCTACTTAGAATATTAACCTAGTCGCCTAGTAGCTATGCCTAATATGCTCTCACGCTGCGAATAGGATGCCCTAAAGGGATAAGAGGATAAATAAGAGAAAGGGAGTGTAATATAGATAATCCCTAACTCCGCCCTAAGTAAGGTAAGGAGGATAGTAATAGTTAAAGCCCTTATTATAATAGTATTCAAAGATCTAGCCCTTTAATATAGATAGAATAAAGCATAAGTAGAAGATAACTAGTACTAAGGGGCTTATTTTATAGTAAAAAGGGGCGACTAAAGCTTCCCTCCCTAGCTAGGCCTGAAACTATAAATCGCTAAGTATAGTATTAATACCCTTAGCTAATTAATATTTAGAGACTAGATCTAGGTGCTAGGATTAATAGATAAAAACTACCCTCAGAACGTGCTTTAAATATAGTTAATTCAGAAGTATTACGACTTAGTAATAACAAGCTACCCTAGTTAGAATAATACCCTAGCTATCCTAGCCTAGTAATACTTCTAGCCGGGGCAGTCCTCTATAGTCCGCTAGTTTATGAGAAACTATAATAGCTACGGGCATAGAATGATTTAGTAATAAGCAAAACGCAGGCTTCTTTAACCCTTACTAGTAGTAGAATAGCTATATTATAATCTTACTATAGATTTTATCACAGACCTCCTATATATAGTAAAAACAGGGTTAAGATACCTCTAGGTAATAGTCGATAGGCTCTCTAAGGTAATAACCCTAGAAGGGATACCTTCGATAGACGTAGAAACGTGTATAGAACGCTTTATAAACTACTACTACCGATTTCACGGTATACCGAAGTTAATTATTAGTAATAGGGGTAGTAACTAAATAAGTTAGTTCTAGTATTAGTTCTATATGCTCACAAAGATCGAATAACGTTTAAGCACCGCCTTTTACCTATAAATAGATAGAGTAATAGAACGTTTTAATCAAGAGATCTAGGCAGTCCTACGGATAATAATTAACTTCGCCTAGGATAACTAGGAGGTTTACTTACCCTCCGTTTAACTAGCGATTAATAGCTATAATATAGCTATAACGGGAGTAAGCCTATTCTTCTTTACCTATAGATACTATATCAACCTAGTATTAGTAGTATAGCCCGCGCTAGAGCTATTAACCTCACGCGAGTTAGCTGCTAATAAGTTTGTTAGTAAACTAAAGTTAACTATAGAGTTAGCTTAAGTAGCTATTACTATATCTTAATAGACTATAGAATAATTAGCAAATAGTAAAAGGATGCTAGCAGAACGCTACGAAGTAGGCGATAAGGTCTAGCTATTACTAGCTAACTTCTATATAAAGAGACCCTATAAGAAGTTAGATTAGTTATACCTAAAGTATAAAGTAACTAGGGTGATCTTATTAACTATAGTCGAGTTAAACGTTCTAGGCAAGGTCTATAATTAATTTTATATTAGCTTGCTATGCTATGCTATAAATAATCCCCTCCTAGGCTAAGAAGTTAATAATCCCTAACTACCCCTAATTTTCAAAGATAGAGAGGACGAATAGGAAGTCGAGTCTATTCTAGCTACGCGCTAGAAGCATATAGGTAGGGGTAGGTATTATAAGTTATTAGTTAAATAGATAGGGTATAGTTAGCCTACCTAGGAGCCCCTATAATTACTCTAAGATAACTAGGCGGTAGATAAGTATAAAGAAAAGTATAGCTTAGTAGATAAGAATAATAGCAACCCCTAGTATATTATACTATAAGCTAGGTAGTAGTTAATAAGCAGGGGTAGGATAGAGGGATAGCAGCTAGGCAATTTATAATTAGAGGAGTAGGTAGAAATAGGAGGCTCTATTATAGCTTAAGGCTATAGGGGGGTAGAATAGGACCTAGGTAGGCCCTAGGTAGGTAGAAAGTAGGTAAATAGTAGGTAAGTAGAAACTATAGATCTAGGAAGATAACCCCTTACTCCTCCTACTCTTTATAAGTAATAGTAATAGTATTAGTAAGCTAAGAAAAGGGGTTAGATTATTAGGAATAGAAGAAAAGCGGGAATAGGATAAACCTTGCAAAGGACCTTAGCTATATCTAGGTAAGCTTAGGCGAGGTAGTATAGCTATACTTTATTAGGCTTAACTAGGAGAGAAAGTAAGTTAGTAGTAATAGTAGAAGTACTAAGGATAGGAGTAGCTAGAGAACTAGCAGAAGGTATAGGGGAGGCATCCGACTTAATAGCAGCCTTAGTAGCATGCTTCGCAGTAGTATAGGCGTAGACCTCGTAGTTCTAAATAGAAGTAGCGCGAAGGAGCTCTATATAAGCCTCGATCTATATAAGGAGCTATAACTATTAGTAATAACCCTAAAATATAAGAATAGCAGAGTCTTACTAAGATCCTCTTATCGAGGTTATAATAAGTAAGGCAATCCTAGCTAAGAGAAGCGAACTCCTCCTAGTAATAAACTACGCTAGGGTTGCTCTAGTAGAATATTAGCTCTATAGAGAAGGAATAGCAGGAAAGCGATACCTATATTAATATAGGCAGACTTAATAGCCTCGTTAGAATAGTAGATATAATGGATAATATTACTTATAATACGGTTAGTCTTATAATAGTTAAAGGGTAATAGGATAGTATACCTCGCTTAATAATATTATAATAAGCTATAATATTACTAGGCTTCTTAGCCTTAGCTATAGCAGATATATACTTTAGGTAAGGGACCTCGCGAAGAAATCCCTAGGTCTTATCCTAGGGGATGCTACTAAAGACGAGCTAGTATAGGTAGGGATCCTAGTAGGATATTAGAAGAATACTAAACGAGCAGAAGTTAATATACTATAAGGGGCTCCCAGGCGATAAGGTGCGTTAGGAGGGGGTAGTTAAAGTACTCGCGTAGTTCCTAGCTAGCTAGGGCGTAGAGGGGATCGTCCACGAGATCGAAGTTATTAAGAGCAGTCTCCTTATAGCTAGAGAGGCTAGTAGAAGTAGAGCAATTAGAAAGCGGGCCCTTAATAGGAGGAGGAGACTCTATCTCCTTATTAGAGTTAGGGAGGGGCTATATAGGGTTAATTATAGCGAAACCACGGGGAAAGAGCAGGTAGCAACTTATAGGGAGCGCTATTATAGAAGCGAGGGAAATTAGATTAATTAGATCTATATAAGTTAGCAATTAATAGGGGTTCGGATATAATAAACTTATACTAATATAGACCGAGAATATACTAAAAACGCTACTAAAACGACGACTTATTAGCTAAAATAACGTTATAATTAATTAGTTAACTTATATTAATATAGGTTAATAGGAGGAGAAAGGAAAAGA
>JAOQIF010001751.1:0-11287 GCA_026260285.1 Colletotrichum sansevieriae | reverse complement strand
TATATTTACTAAATACTCGCTAACCTTCTAGATACCTACTATATTATATACCTAGATAATATTCTAATCTACTTAGATATAAGGGAATAGTATACTAAGGACCTCTATGCTATCCTATGCTATCTAAGGGCTACCGAGCTATTTATAAAACTAAAGAAGTATAACTTCTACTAGATAGAAGTAGATTTTCTAGGGTTCTATATTACCTAAGATAGTATTAGGATAGACCTAGATAGAGTCTAAGTAGTTGCTAAATAGCTAGTACTAAAGTCTTTTAGAGATATCTAAGTATTCCTTAGTTTCTATAACTTTTATTATAAGTTTATTATAAGATATTCTCATATCGCAGCCCCTATAACTAGCGCGCTTAAGAGAAGCTAGAATAGTATGAAGTTAGGAGCCTTCGCCTAGATAGGGGAGATATAGATCGTATTTAAGATACTTCGGAAAGCATTCGCTAAAGCCCTGATACTAAGATATAATAACTTAATATTAGAAACTAGGATTAAAACTAATATATCTACTTAGGTAGTATCTAGCGTGCTTTTATAGAAGTATAGTATAGTTTAATACCTAGTAGCCTTCTAGTTAAGGAAGCTCTTAGATATAGAGAAGCGCTAGGCTATAGGGCAATAGGAACTCCTTGCTATTATAGAAAGTTTAGATTACTAGGCGTAATATCTATAAGGACTCCCTGAGAAATTCGTAATACTTATAGACTATATAGCGCTAAAAGGAGTACTTGCTATACCTACGCGGGATATTTGCAGAAGACTTGTGCGATAGGTCTACTACTTATTAGCATTTAACTTTAAAATCTAGTATAGGTTAGGGGTTACTAATCTAGTAGATAGACTATTATAACGCCCTAACTATATAGTAGAAGATACTAAGGTAGATAATATACTTCCTACCCTTAGAAAGAAACTTAGGCTTATTAGCTAGCTTTTAGTAAATATTCGCTAGCATATTACTAAGCTTAAAGGAACTATAGTAGTTATAAGAACTTATACCCGAGCTATTTAGCGAAGTATATAAGAACCTTGCTAGAGGGCTAGCTCTAAGGTTAGGGAATCCTCGCCCTTAAGTTAGTACTACCCCACGATAGGTACTAATAAGCTACTATATACGAGTATATATATTAGCGCTATTACCTGCACGAAAGTATATATAGGTGCTACGCTAACTGCTCTACGAGAGAATAGCAATAGGCTAGAGGACTCAGGGGGAGCTAGGGTTACTATACCGGAATAGTATATCCTATATGCTATAATAAGGGAGCTTATTTAGGATAAAATAGCTTATATGCTATAACTAGGCGTAGATCTCGAATAGATAGTTAGAAGATTATAAGCTAAAGACCCCTTCTATAGAGATATTATAGCTAAGGTTCGCTAGGATGCTAGGGAATACTAAGGATACTAAGTTAATAAGAATAATATCCTTTGGTTTAGAAGAAGACTTATTATCCTAGAAGAGGGATCCCTCTGCTATAAAATCCTAAAAAACTATTATAATACGCCTAGATTAGGGTATATAGGAGCAAATAAGATAGCTAAGCTAATCTTGCGAAAGTTTTATTAGCTATATTTAATAGAGGATATATAGCGATATATTGCTAAGTGCCTGCGCTACTAAGGGGCGCGCATACTATAGCATAAGCTATATAAGCTACTATAAATACTAGAACTACTAGTATACCTATTCTAATAGATTTCTTTAGACTTCTTAACTAGCTTGCTAGAAAGTTGCTAAGATAACGGAGTTACTTATAATATAATCCTAGTAATTATATATTAGATAACTAAAGTAGCACGGTTCTTAGTAATAACTAAGTAACTAGATGCTGCAGGTTTAGCGAGGATCCTATATCAAGAGATTAAGTGCTAATATAATATGCTAGAGGTTATTATTAGTAACTAAGATAAACTAATTACTAGCTAGTTCTAGCGAGACTAGACTAAGGCCTGAGATATAGAAGGGCGCATCTCTACTATATAGTATCTACAAATAGATAGTTAGACTGAAAGAACGTACTAGACCTTAACTATATATCTTATAAAGTTTAGCAAAGGCTTATATAACTAATAAGCAATATAACTAGTTAAGGCTGAATTTTTATATAATAATAGCAAATATGCTACTATTAGTATATCCCTATTTGAGGCCCTTATAGGATACTACCCTCAAATAGTTAACTACTACGTGCTAAATATAGAGATTAGGACCTAAGGGGTTAACAAAAGGCTTAAGAAGCTAATAGAGGTTTGCTAAAGAATAGCTAAGACCTAGCGATATATAACTAAGGTATAAGCTAAGAATATAAATACTAGAAGAAAAGCGTAATTATATTATATTAGAGATATTATAGGACTCTTAATAAAGAACTTCTATTTTGCAAAGGGTTAGCAAAAGCTCGCCCTAAGATTTATTCCTATACTAGTTATAGAAGTTATAAGCTCTAATGCCTATAGAGTGCAACTCCTAGAGAAGTATAGCAAAGTATATAATATCTTCTCTATTGCTCTACTTAAGCTATAGTATAGCTAAAAGCTTACTAAGGGGTAGCTCCTAGACCTTAAAGAAGACCCTAAGGAATAGGAAGTTAAGGATATTATATTATAGAGGGAAGTGCTAATAAGCCCCCTATATTTAGTTAAATAGAAAGGCTAGCTAGTAGAATATAATATCTAGGAGCCTGAAGAATACTTAGCGAATATTTTGCAAATCCTCGCTAGATTTAAGAAATAGTAGTATAAGTTATATTATAAGTAGGATAACGAGTAGTATAGATTAATAAGAAAAGTTAATTAACTATAAGATAGCTGAAATACTAAAGAGAAGACCCCCCCCTATAAAAGCAATATAAACCCTATAGGTATCTAACCTTATATTACTATAGAAGTCTACTATACTCTCGCTGAAGTTCCGCTAGCACTACTACTTATTATTATTATTATTACCCTCGTTGTTATTATTATTATCCTCGCTCTCCTCCTCAGAGCTATCGCTAGTAGTACTACTATTACTACTCTAACTATCGCTCTCTATAGCTTCATTAGAGTTGCTATCCTCTATAGCTAAGGACTTATCCTCCTCGCTATTATAAACCTAGTATTACTAAGCTATTGCTAAGGCGTTGCTAACCTTCTTCTAAGAGTTTAGTTAAGGCGTAGGATTATTACTAATAACTTCGAAGATAGCAACGGGAGCTTAGTAGTAAGCATTATAAAGTATATAGGAACCTTAGACCTTTGAAGGCTTCTATAAAAGAAGCGTGGATATATAGGTATTACTCTTTAAAAGCTGCGTTAATAGGATATTAGCGAGCTTATTAAGAAAGGTAGCTTACTTAAAGATATAGGTCTTATTATATAAATAAGTAGGGAGAGCATTATTAAGCTATACTATAATCTCCTTAACTAAAACCTTATCCTTAGCCTAGTAAGCTGCTTATAAATATATATTAGATTAATAAAAGGGCGAGACTAACTATAAAATAAAACCTACCTCGAGCGAAACCTATAGATATACCTAGGTATATAAAGCTATACTCTCCTTAATACCTATAGCGAGGAGCTAGTTCTTATAGTTCTTAGAACTAGGCTTAAGATTAGTAGGGTTTACTAACTAGTTATAGAGGTATTAGAGAAGCTCCTGCCCCTGCTCTATAGCTATAAAGATATAGAAGATCTTATGCTATTAATACTAGCTAGTAGTAATTACGCGGATATAATATTTAACCTAGTTCTAATAGAAATAAGTAGTACTAATAAGATAAGTAGGAATCTAGAAATAAGAAAAGTTAGCCTATACCTCTACTAAATAGTTACTAAACTCACCCTATAGCACTTAATACTATAAACCTAGCATAACTCCCACGTATAATCACTATTATAGCAATAGGCATAGATAACCTAGGTATTCTTAGGGAGCTATAGTGTGTAACTAACGCAGGGTTTGCTACTACCCGCCTAATCACGCTAATAGTCACTACTACTAAGTTTAGCCTTAGTAGGGCTATACTTAGCGAGAAGTTAGCTAATAAGGCTCTTAGCGCTTATAATATTTAAGGAAGTATTAAAATATAGGGAGGGTCTACGAAGTCTTAATAAAGGGCTTAGATAATATAAAAATAGTTATTAAATAATATAGTATAATAAGGAGGGAAAAAAACTAACCCTAGGGCGGGAAAAAGCTATTATTTTATAGATAGCTAAAGAGACCTCGCTAAACTATTGCAAAAGTAGATATAACTTCAGACGGTAAAGAATAGCAATTACTTACTATAGCAGGTACTACTTACTAGGAGATAGACGTAGTAAATTAGTAATAATAGTTATTATCTAACCTACTTAATAGCCTTATAACGCGCCTGTTTAGAAGGGGGATAATAAGATAAAAAATGAAGTTATTATAAGGGCATAGTATAAGAAGGTGCTCGCTAGATAAAGAGCGAATAGTAGGAGAACTAAAATGAAGCTATTATTAGGATAACTACCCTCTTTTAAAAGGAAATAATAGGATAAAAAACGAAGTTATTATAAGGGTATAATATAAGAAAGTGCTCGCTAAACAAAGGGCGAATAGCGGGAGAATAAAAACGAAGTTACTATAAGAATAACCGCCCTTATTCAAAAGGAAATAATAGGATCCCTTTAGAATAGCTTAGATAAAGAGCATAAAAGGGCCTAAAAGGAGAGGAACTATAAGGAATAGGACTATAGGCCTAGCTTTTATATCTATAACTCTAAGGGCTCTACTATCTTTTAGCAAATATTTAGCAAATAGTTACCGCGCTAGATAATAATAGTAATAAGTAAAGGACCGGGGCCTACCCTAGATAGCTAAGAAGGATAATAATAGAGGGCCGACCTATAACACCCGATCTTATAGTAGGGACTACTATAATTAAAAGGGGGATAATTATAAGGGACTAGATACCTAGACTAGAGAAACTAGAGATGCTTTAGCTAATATAAGCCGAAGGGATAGAGGGGCTTATAGGTCTAGGGCATAGAACCCTTATAGCGAAGACCTAGCGAATACTCGCTAAAGGCTAGAAATAAAGGATCTTAGAGGAAGCAAAAGTAGCGTAACAATATAGATCCTATCTTTTGGGTGCTTCTGCTATTAGTTTGACCTGACCGTGGCTCTTAGCCCCTCGATACCTTTACAATCCTAACCTATAGAGGCCTAGGTCTATTCTTTGCAATTCTCTAGGCGCGTGCTTTTTCCTAATAATATACTTAGTACTTATCTTATTAGTATTCGTCCTACCTTATTATATTATTATATTAATATCTTATAGGAAATTATAGGCTAGGTTAGAAGATTATAAGGTTATCTTCGAATAATATTATAATCTATCTAATTATAATAGATATCGAGTAGACTTCCTAGATAGGTTTGTTATTATATCTTCTAGGGTAGAATTAGTAATTATGCTTTTCTCCTATATATTCTTTATACTTATTATAAAAGCATTAAGGCTAGAAGAGGGTTCGGTGAAGTTAGTAGTTGCTTCTTAATATAGGGTAGTCTTCTATATATAGTTAGGGAATATAGTCCTATTCTTATTAGTTTGCTAAAGTGCTATAAAAGTATTATTATTACTAATCTCGAAATATATTTATTTCCTAGTATTTTAGAAGTTACTTAGTCTTATCTTCTTAGTTATTAGATTCCTCTTTAGAGCTAGAGTTATCTATACTAGGGGTAAACCTATAGGCGATCTCTATCTAAGCACGTTATCGAGCAATCTTATAAGGTTTATCCGAGTTATAGGGTAAACTTTCGCCTTCTCCAAAAGTCTAGTTACTAGTTATACTAAAAAGTTATTATTCTATTAGTAGGTCGTGCTAATATTCCGGTTCTTTATTAGTTTCTTTTTTAACTTATTCTCTAAGTTCTTAATTAATTTATTCGATCTTAGTAGGGTTTCTATATATATATCTTCGTCGTTTTATATATATAAGCATAGCTTTGAGTTGCCTTTCCTATATAGGGTTATGCGGTTTATCTTAGATTCGTTCTAGGTATACGAGTTCGGCTAATTAGAGGCGTGCGTATCTTTAGTTATTATTATCTTCTAGTTCCTAGTCGCGTGTAGTAGGGGGTATACTAACGGGTTCGAGTCGTTAGATCTATAGCATCTTATTAAGCTATTCTCTAGGCTTTCTTACGATCTTGCTATTACTAGTATATATTATTACTAGGGTTCTAGAACGGGTATCCGGGGTAGTTATATTATATCCGGATCATCCGAGGTTACTATCCCTTAGGTAGTATCCTGATATCTCTTTGTCTTCGAGATGAATTCGGTAGTTATTATTATAGCATCCGGTCTAGGATAGCGATGCATAGGGGGCTTTTGAGATCGTATTAACTTATTATAGTCGCTCTGCTATAGGTTTCTAAGGAAGCTTCTTAGGTTATTTATAGTCTTTAGCGATATAACCTTGCTTATTATAGTTATAGCACTTGGGGTTCTAGGGGTCTTTATTATTAGGCTTAGTTATTATGCTGAGATCCATAGGTCTACTATATTATCTATAGGCGGTACTCTATCGAGTATTATTCTAGTTATTACGGGGCTTATTATCGTTTCGTTAACTATTGAACTTATATTAAGGCTGCTATTAATACTTATATCCTGAATTAGGTCCTTATCGTTTCTCGCCTTTTTCCTTGCAGCGTTCGAATAACTAGTTATTAATCTTAATCGTAAAATTAGTATACTAGAGGAAGTTATTAGGATAGTTAACCTTAATAATCTCATCCTTAACTTCATCTTTAAGACCTTAGTAGAATATAAAGATCTTAGTTTCTTTAGTAAGGTTAAGTTAGATACTAAGTTATTAGAAAGTTATAGCGAAATCTTTAGTAGACTTAGTTTATCTAAGTTATAATAGCTCTCGTTTAGCTTATCGCTTTTCATCAGGGTCCTAGAAGAGCAAGCGGAGAGCATCTTCGAATCCTTAGAAACTACTATAGATATCGCAAGTTTCTATAGAATATTTATCTAGGGTTTCATACTTAAGGAATTCTTCTTAGATAGGCTTAAACTACTTAAGGGCTTATCCTCTGAGGTAAGTAGCTATATAGACTACTTTCTTAGTTTAGTTAGTGAAATCGCTATAGTAGAAGTTCTAGTAGTTCTTAACTTAAATTAGAAATCCTTTAAGGTATCTAGGGGTATTATTATAAGTTATTAGAGGCCTAAGCTTAAGCTTCTATTATCTTCTAGTAGGGGTTATAACAATATTAGTAGTAGCGCGTAGAGTTCTAACTTCTTCCTAGAGTTCTTCGATATTAATATTGCTGCTTTATCCTCTAAGATAGACGACTTTATTTTCTAGGTCTATAATACGTTAAGGGCTATTTCCTAGTTATTATATTATTCTTTTAAAGCTCTAGAGTTCTATAGCGGTTTTATTATATATAATCTAGATTTTAATAATATCGTTATCTCCTTTCTTAACTCTAGCTCGGAGGCAGTTATAAGTATCTTTCTTTAGGGTTACCTCGTTATTAGAGTCTATAGCTATAGGGGCTCTTTTAAGTTCTTTAGCTAGGTTTCGGACTAGTTATTATAAAGAAGAGGAGGTTCCCGGGGTAGGTGATTTAGCAGAGGTGCGAGAAGATATTCTTATCTATACTATTAGTAGTTTTTAATAGTTAACTTACTAAATAGGAGCAATTAAAGTATTATAGTTAGCTATCTAATAGTAGGGTCTGCTAATAGAAGTTAGGGATTGAAAGGTCGTAATAGTATACTAGGGTCGTGGTCTAGGTTATAGGTCGTAGGCTATAGTAGATCGGGACTTCAGAGGCTAAGGTAATTAGTTTTAGACTTAATAAGTAATTCGTAGTAAAGGTAAGCTAAGAGTATCCCTGAGGATAAATATAAAAGGTTAATTGCTAAAGAGCTATAGAAGTCTAACTATAAACCGGGTTCAGGGTTATACTATATATAAGTCCTGAATAGTCCTTTTACCCTATTACTAATTCCTAACTAGGTATTAGTAAGCGCTTAGTAATCTATACTATCTGCTTAGTCTTATCTTATTATTATATAACCTATACTATAGTTCTTCTGTACTAAGTGAGTCCCTATTATTCCCGTGATCCTATAGTATAAATATCCTATCCCAACCGCCCGACGTCCAAGTGGGTCGGTCGACTGTTATCCATGCATAACGGGTCGTAACAATAGACTGATATACTACCTGCCCTATAGCATAATCTTAATAACTCCCTATCTATTATAATCGGATAATCGCTAAACGAGGTTATGCTTAGATTTAAGCTATAGAGTATCCTCAACGTAGTCGTGCAAATAAGCACCCTAACTAAGAGCCTTACTATCCTCAGGGAGATATATCAGAAGGAGGCACTACTACTTATTAATATAGCGAATACCTCGCATAAGGAGAGATATAATAACTACTACTCTAAGGTAACTCTTAATAAAGGGGATGAAGTCTAGATATAACTTAGCAAAAGATTCTACTTACTAGGATAATATAATAGCAAATAAACCTCTAGATAAATAGGACCCTTCTGAATTAAGCGTATTATTAATCCTCTCGCTTATGAGGTAGATATTCCTAAGTACTAGCAGGTTTACCTAATCCTCTCTATAGCCTAGCTATATAAGCTAGCCTAGGGAGACGACCTATTTAACTACGAGACTTAGCTACTAAAGCCTATTAAGGTTAATAGTAATAAGGAGTAGGAACTTAACTACATTATTAAATAAAGAGTCTTATAGAGGAGTTATATACCTACTATTAAATACCTCGTCTAGTAGAAAGGCTTTATAGCAAAAGACGATACTTAGGAGCAAAGAGACTCCCTATTACCTAACGCAAGCGATCCTATTAATAAATATAACGCTAAATTCCCCCTTAACTAGGATAATAAAAGAGCTATAAGAAGGTGCGCACCTTATATATAATTAAATAGTTTTCCTATCCTTTTAATAGGATAAATATATCTATCCTAAATTAATATCAGGACCGCAAGTTTTCCCTTTATTATTACTATTTTTGCTATTAACTACTCTTCCCTTAATCTCTCTATCTTATATTAAAATAAATAAAAAGGAGCAGAAGGTGCTAACTTTTATATACCTTCCTTACTAACCCCTATTATAAAAATTCTTTTTATACCTTCCTTTCTATTTACTATACCTACCTACTTTTTATTTAAGTGCGCCTATACCCTTTATTTATTTACTTCTCTCCTATATATTAATTATTACCTAATAGACCTCCTATAATAAGTAATAATATTATCCCAATCTACTAAATATAGCCTCCTAAACGCTAGCCTAATTAATACTACTATAATAATAGCTTCTAAAGGTAAGGAAGTTATTAATAACTACGAGGTCCTATCCTCTTACCTATCTAATAATAGCAGCAGCTAAGATAAGGGTGCTAACCCCTAGAATAACGAGGTGCTTAACCCTATCTCCCCGCGCTAAGGTAGCGATAACTAAGGTAGTAATAACTAAGTTAGTAACTATAGTCTTAACCTCAGCACTCTAGTTAAGACTTGCAAGTCCGCTACTAAGAAGAAGAAGTCCTATAAGGACTATAAGAAGGGCAAATAAGCAGCTAAGAAGAACTTCTTCGCTATAGATACTAAGACCTAACATAAGGAGGATATTAATAATAACGCTAATAATATTCAGAATAATAATACCCAGGCTACCGAGCTAGTCCGTATTATCGCTAGTACTACTACTAATATTAAGGAGCCCGCCCTAGCTAAAACTATAGCTACTACCCCTTATAAGACTCCTAAGAAGGGCTACCCTAGCTCTATAGCCTAGCGCTAGCAAATCGACGAGGCGAAGGCTTGCGTTAATAACGCTTTTCTATACTACCCCGATATAATCCTTATTAAGGAGATTGAGAAAATCCTCAATAGTATTAAGCCTTCTGAGAATATATCTTCTAACCTCTACGTTAGATATATCTAGGATACCCTTAAGTAAGTATATAATATATATATTAATAATAATACCTATAGCAAGCTTCTCCTTAGTTATACCTAGGTCCTCGCTATATACTTTTATAATACCTATAATTATGCTAATAGAATTATTACTAGCAACCTTATTATAATAAACTATATCAACCTCCTTTCTATCGCCCCGCTTATTAATATTATCAATATTACTATTATAGACCTGTTAGCCCGTAAGGATGCTAAAAACGTAAAGGACCTCGCTAATAAGGCTGAGGGTAATATTAATACTATTATTAATAGCATCTAATAGGAAATCCTTCCTCACCTCGATACTATAGAGGCTAATATAGCTAATATAGATACTATTAATATTAATGCTATTAGCAAGCGTCTCGCTAAACTTGAGAACGATAGTATATCTAAGCAGGTAGTTACTAATAAGATTCGCATAGCTATTAATATAGTTAAGACTAAGGAGATCACAAGCCTTCGCGCTAAGATCGCAAACCTCTATACTATAATCGAGGGTCTCTAGTATACTAGTAATAAGTAACCTACGCCTAGCGATACTAGTAATAATAGTATTACTAAGCGCTAGTAGATATCTAAGTTTAACGCACTCCTCTATAAGCATAATACCTAATTAATAACACTATAGTAATTTCTAGTAATTAGGATATAAAGAAGGAGAGAAGGGAATATTAAGTATATATATCCTAGATTAATAGAGATAGTAATTAGGATAATTGCTTTTTAAAAAGGGGGCATATATTATACGCCTTTTAGTAATATAATTAGCTATTACATAGCATTCCACATAACTACGGTTAGGCTCAACGCCTATCCTTTAAGTAAGAGACTTCTAGCATATAGCTTAGAAGGCTCGGCTATTATAGAATATATCATAATATACCTATAATTACCTATTGCACTATTTATTATTATTCACGCTTATATTGCTCTTTTCCTTGTTTTACTCGTAGTCTTAGCGACCCCTACTATAGCCCCAGGCTAGTAGGAAGACTGTGACAATTAGCCTATCACCCTATACTATCTTGCTATCGGTATATATCTTGCTATAGATATCTTAACGACTTCGAGGTCTTTAGTGCTAAGGGGGTAAGGCTTTACTATAGCCTTCTGGTTTTACTACCCTTTAACGAGCTTAATATATATATATTATATAAGATATTATAGTATTTTATATTATAAAATACTAGTATATACTACAATACATACCTATATACTATATAGAGGTATATTACATAACACAGTATTATTAATACTATATATACTGTGTATA
>JAOQIF010001750.1:0-11343 GCA_026260285.1 Colletotrichum sansevieriae | reverse complement strand
TATTATTATTATTATTATTATTATATACCTAAGTAATACCTACTAACTAGGCTAAAGAACCTATACCTAGTATTTACTAAGTATAGAGTAAAATAGCTTATATAAACCTATATAGGGAAGATAACCCTAGTAAATAATTAGAGGATAATATAAGCTAATAAGGGGAAGCGAGAAGCTACACTTTAAGTAAGGCTAGGGGCCCTAAAGAGGATAAGCTGCTTATGCTAAGCGCTCGCTACTTAGATAATAAGTATATATAGGAAAATAGGGAATATAAGACCCCTCTCTATTAACTAGATAAGCTATAGGGCTAGATATCTATAGCTATAGCTAATAGGCTGTATAAGGGACTGGATACCCAGACTGGAGAAGCTGGAGATACCTCAGCTAGCGTAGGCTAAAAGGATAGAGAGGCCTATAGGTCTAGGGTATAGAACCCTTATAGCAAAGACTTAGTAAATACTTACTAAAGGCTAGAAATAAAGGATCTTAGAAGAAGCAAGCAAAAGTAGTATAATAATACTAGTCCTACCTTTTAGGTGCTTCTATTATTAGTTTAATTTAACTTATAAGGGACTAGATACCCAGACTAGAGAAACCGGAGACGCTTCAGCTACTATAGGCTGAAGGGATAGAGAGGCCTATAGGTCTAGGGTATAGAACCCTTATAGCAAAGACTTAGTAAATACTTACTAAAGGTTAGAAATAAAGGATCTTAGAAGAAGCAAGCAAAAGTAGTATAATAATATAGATCCTACCTTTTAGGTGCTTTTACTATTAGTTTAATCTAACTATAGCTCTTAGCCCCTTGATATCTTTATAATTCTTTTGCTTCTACCCTGCTTTAAGAAGGTTAGTAATAATAATAATACTATATACCTAAGCAACGCCTACTAATTAAGCTAAAGAACTTATACCTAATATTTACTAAGAGCGGAGCGAAATAGCCTATATAAACCTTTATAAAGAAGCTAACCCTAGCGAGCAATCAGAGGATAATATAAGCTAATAAGGGGAGGCAAGAAGCTATACTTTAAGCAAGGCTAGGAGCTCTAAAGAGAACGGGCTACTTATGCTAAATACTTGCTATATAGATACTAAGCGTATATAGGAGAATAGGGTATATAAGACCCCTTCCTATAAACTAGACGGGCTAACGGGCTAGACGTCTATAGCTATAGCTAATAAGCTAGCCTAAGCTAGAGGGCTAGATAAAGCAACTAGCTAAGTGCTAATATAATAGATTATAACTATAATAGCTAACTAATAGGAGCTAATTACTACTATATTAAGCAACTAAGCTCCTGCTAAGCGATCGCCTAAGGTTTATAAAAAACCTCTAAATTATAATATAGCGCGCCTTACTAGCAAATCTACTAATATAATAAGGGAAGATTAGCTTATTATAGTTAAAGAGGCTTATAAGCACCGCCCTAGCTGCTCTAATAGCTAGTATATCTAGTAGGCTTTGAGTATAATAGAGCATATCCTATAAATAGAATAGCAGAATTATTAGCAAATACTTATAGATAAGTTAGGGAACTAGATAGACCCTAAATAGGAAGACTTTAGAATTTTTATAAGAGGGTAGCATATTATGCCTAAGCTCTAAGAATAGAACTATTATAATACTCTAAGATAGTGCTACTAGAAGGATAATAAGAAACTAAGTATATATTAAGCTCGATAGGAGTCTATTAACTAAGTACTTAGCGAGCTAAGCACTAGTAATACAAAGGCGTATGCCTTCTTTTAGGGCTTTATTAGGACCCTAAAGGATAAACTCTTTAAGCAGGATATTAACTATACTAATATATATACTATTACCCTATATATATATAGAGATTATAGGAGATTATAGAAGGGAGATGCAGGGGAACGTCTACTAGCTATTCTAAGTTATATAAGTAACTATACTCAGGCTCTCTAGACTACCCTTATAAGAGCAGCTTGCAACCCCCTAGGTTAATAGACTCAAGGGATTGCTACCTAGAGACCCTATCCCGGAACGACTACTTAGTAGATATTCGCGCAATACCTAGCGCTAGTAGTATATCTACTAACTCCCGGGGACCCTAATATTATAACTATAAGAAGTATAGCTATATCTCCCCTAACTATACTAAACCCTATGCGTAGCTAATAGGCAGTAATTAGAACCTAAACCTAAGGCGGGGCGGGATAAGCGTAATTATAATACCTACTATAATTAATATTAAAGACTCGGGAAACGAGTAAGCATAGATATAACCCCAAGGGGTATTATATTAGAAATCACCTCGGTTCTAATAGGATAGACTATTAAGGGATAGGTATTAGTACTCTAAGCGTCTAGCGAAGTCGAACTAGAGGTTAATATAGATACCTATATAGTAGTAGATATTATATAAGAAGACCTTATTAAGAAGCTCTAACTAAAGGAGGCTACTAGTATTATAGCCCCTAAGTTAATAGATTTCTAGGGAAGGCCTATGCCTATAAGTAAGGTCTACTAGCTTATATTCTTCCTTATAAATAGTTAAGGTTACCTATAGAAGATTCGCTAGGCTTTTATTATAAGCTCTCGCCCTGAAGGAGCAGGAGATATCCTTCTATCTAATAACTTAATAGGATAGGAAGGTATTTATATAGATACCTATATATATACCTAGTTATATAAACCCCTCTTACTTACTAAGCTAGAAGCGATTATCTAAGAGATTATAGAGAATAGCTAATAGGCTTATATTATATATCTAATAGGTGCTATAAGCTCTAATAAGAAGGATATAGAGTCCTTAGGCGAAGACTTGCTAAATAATAAGCAGGAGAAGAAGATTCCTAGGGAACTTTAAAACTTTACTAATATTTTTAATAAGGAGAATGCAAAGAAAGTTCCGAGGCTAAAGGGAGTAGTATACTATATTAAACTAAAACCTAGTAAGGAACCCCTATATAAACCGATATACTCTATATTAGCAGAGTAGTTATAAACGCTCGCTAAGTATATCTAGGATATAGAGGCAGCAGGCTATATATACTACTTAACTAGCTCTATAGGAGTACTAGTGCTATTTATACCTAAGAAGGATAGAAGCCTATAACTATCTATAGACTATAGGGAATTAAATAAAATCACAGTAAAGAACTATTATCCTCTACTACTAATTAGCAAGCTTCTAAATAGGCTCGCTAGAGCAAAGTTTATTTTAAAGATTAACTTAAGCAAGGTATACTACCGAATTGCAATTAATAAGGCAGATAGGTAGAAAATAGCGTTTAGAATGCGATATAAGTACTTCGAGTATACTATAATACTATTTAAGCTTATAAATACCCTAGTAACTTTTCAGGTATATATTTACTAAATACTCGCTAACCTTCTAGATACCTATTATATTATATACCTAGATAATATTCTAATCTACTTAGATATAAGGGAATAATATACTAAGGACCTCTATACTATCCTATACTACCTAAGGGCTACCGAGCTATTTATAAAACTAAAGAAGTATAACTTCTACTAGATAGAAGTAGATTTTCTAGGGTTCTATATTACCTAAGATAGTATTAGGATAGACCCGGATAGAGTCCGAGCAGTTACTAAATAGCTAGTGCTAAAGTCTTTTAGAGATATCTAAGTATTCCTTAGTTTCTATAACTTTTACTATAAGTTTATTATAAGATATTCTTATATCATAGCCTCTATAACTAGCGCGCTCAAGGGAAGCTAGAATAATATAAAGTTAGGAGCCTTCGCCTAGATAGAGGAGATATAGATTATATTTGAGATACTTCGGAGAGTATTCGCTAAAGCCCTAATACTAAGATATTATAACCTAACGTTAGAAACTAGGGTCGAGACTAATATATCTACTTAGGTAGCATCTAGCATGCTTTTATAGAAGCATAGCATAGTTTAGCACCTAGTAGCCTTCTAGTTAAGGAAGCTCTTAGATATAGAGAGGTGCTAGGCTATAGGGTAATAGGAACTCCTTGCTATTATAGAAAGTTTAGATCACTAGGCGTAATACCTATAAGGACTTCCTAAGAAATTTATAATACTTATAGACTACGTAGCGCTAAAAGGAGTACTTATTGCACCTATATAAGATATTTATAGAAGACTTGCGCAATAGGTCTACTACTTATTAGTATTTAACTTTAAAATCTAGTATAAGTCGGGGGTTACTAATCTAGCAGATAGACTATTACAACGCCCTAACTATATAATAGAAGATATTAAGGTAGATAATATACTTCCTACCCTTAGAAAGAAACTTAGGCTTATTAGCTAGCTTTTAGCGAATATTCGCTAGTATATTACTAAGCTTAAAGGAACTATAGTAGTTATAAGAACTTATACCCGAGCCGTCTAGCGAAGCATATAAGAACCTTACTAGAGAGCTAGCTCTAAGGTTAAGGGATCCTCACCCTCAAGTTAGCACTACCCTATGATAGGTATTAATAAGCTACTATATATAAGTATATATATTAGCACTATCACCCGCATAAAAGCATATGCGGGTGCTACGCCGACTGCTCCACGAGAGAACAGCGATAGGCTAGAGGACTTAGGGGGAGCTGGGGTTACTATACTAGAATAGTATATCCTATATGCTATAATAAGGGAGCTTATTTAAGATAAAACAGCTTATATACTATAACTAGGCGTAGATCTCGAATAGATAGTTAGAGGACTATAGGCTAAAGACCCCTTCTATAGAGATATCGTAGCTAAAGTTCGCTAGGATACTAGGGAATACTAAGGATACTAAGTTAATAAGAATAATATCCTTTAGTTCAGAAGAAGACTTATTATCCTAGAAGAGGGATCCCTCTGCTATAAAATCTTGAAAAACTACTATAATACGCCTAGATTAGGGCATATAGGAGTAAATAAGATAGCTAAGCTAATCTTATGAAAGTTTTATTAGCTATATTTAATAGAGGATATATAGCGATATATCGCTAAGTACCCGCGCTACTAAGGGGCGCGCATACTATAGCATAAGCTATATAGGCTACTATAAACACTAGAACTACTAGTATACCTATTCTAATAGATTTCTTTGGACTTCTTAACTAGCTTGCTAGAAAGTTGCTAAGATAATAGAGTTACTTATAATATAATCCTAGTAATTATATATTAGATAACTAAAGTAGTATAGTTCTTAGTAATAACTAAGCAACTAGATGCTGCAGGTTTAGCGAGGATCCTATATCAAGAGATTAAGTGCTAATATAGCACGCTAGAGGTTATTATTAGTAACTAAGATAAACTAATCACTAGCTAGTTCTAGCGAGACTAGACTAAGGCCCGAGATATAGAAGGGCGCATCTCTACTGCATAGCACCTATAGATAGACGGTTAGACTAAAAGAATATACTAGACCTTAACTATATATCTTATAAAGTTTAGCAAAGGCTCGCGCAACTAATAGGTAATATAACTAGTTAAGGCTGAATTTTTATATAATAATAGCAAATATACTACTATTAGCATATCCCTATTTAAGGCCCTTATAAGATACTACCTTCAAATAGTTAACTACTGCTTGCTAAATATAGAGATCAAGACCTAAGGGGTTAATAAAAGGCTTAAGAAGCTAATAGAGGTTTGCTAAAGAATAGCTAAGACCTAGCGATATATAACTAAGGTATAAGCTAAGAATATAAATACTAGAAGAAAAGCGTAATTATACTATATTAGAGATATTATAAGACTCTTAATAAAGAACTTCTATTTTGCAAAAGGTTAGCAAAAGCTCGCCCTAAGATTTATTCCTATGCTAGTTATAGAAGTTATAAGCCCTAATACCTATAGAGTATAACTTCTAGAGAAGTATAGCAGAGCGTATAATATCTTCTCTATTACTCTACTTAAGCCGTAGTATAGCTAAAAGCTCGCTAAGGGGCAGCTCCTAGACCTTGAAGAAGACCCTGAGGAATAGGAAGTTAAAGATATTATATTATAGAGGAAAGCGCTAATAAGCCCCCTATATTTAGTTAAGTAGAAAGGCTAGCTAGTAGAGTATAATACCTAGGAGCCTAAAGAATACTTAGCGAACGCTTTGCAAATCCTCGCTAGATTTAAGAAATAGTAGCATAAATTATATTATAAGTAGGATAACGAGTAGTATAGATTAATAAGAAAAGTTAATTAACTATAAGATAGCTAAAACGCTAAAGAGAAGACCCCCCCCTTATAAAAGCAATGCAAACCCTATAAGTATCTAACTTTATATTACTATAGAATTCCACTATACTCTTGCTGAAGTTCTGCTAGCACTACTACTTATTATTATTATTATTACCCTCGTTATTATTATTATTATCCTCGCTTTCCTCCTTAGAGCTATTGCTAGTAGTACTACTATTACTATCCTAACTATTGCTCTCTATAGCTTTATCGGAGTCGCTATCCTCTATAGCTAAGGACTTATCCTCCTCGCTATTATAAACCTAGTACTACTAAGCTATTACTAAGGCGTTACTAACCTTCTTCTGAGAATTTGGTTAAAGCATAGGATTACTACTAATAACTTCGAAGATAGTAATAAGAGCTTAGTAGTAAGTATTATAAAGTATATAGGAACCTTGGACCTTTGAAGGCTCTTATAAAGGAAGCGCGGATATATAGGTATCGCTCTTCAAAAGCTATATTATTAGGATATTAGTAAGCTTATTAATAAAAGTAGCCTACTTAAAGATATAGGTCTTATTATATAAATAAGTAGGGAGAGCATTATTAAGCTATATTATGATCTCTTTAACTAAAACCTTATCCTTAGCCTAGCAAGCTGCCTGCAAATATATATTAGACTAATAAAAAGGTGAGCCTAACTATAAAGTAAAACCTACTTCGAGCGAAACCTATAGATACGCCTAGGTATATAAAGCTATACTCTCCTCGATACCTATAGCAAGGAGCTAGTTCTTATAGTTCTTAGAACTAGGCTTAAGACTAGCAGGGTTTACTAACTAGTTATAGAGGTATTAGAGAAGCTCCTGCCCCTATTCTATAGCTATAAAGATATAGAAGATCTCGCGCTATTAATACTAGCTAGTAGTAATTATATAGATATAACGCTTAACCTAGTTCTAATAGAAACGAATAATACTAATAAGATAAGTAGGAATCTAGAAATAGGAAAAGTTAGCCTATACCTCCACCGAATAGTCGCTAAACTCACCCTATAGCACTTAATACTACGAACCTAGCATAACTTATATATATAATTACTATTATAGCGATAGGCGCAGACGACCTAGGCATTCTTAGGGAGCTATAGCGCGCAACTAACGCAGGGTTTGCTGCTACCCGCTTAATTACGCTAATAGTTACTACTGCTAAGTTCGGCCTTAGTAGGGCTATACTTAGCGAGGAGTTAGCTAATAAGGCTCTTAGCGCTTATAATATTTAAGGAAGTATTAAAAGATAGGGAGGGTCTACGAAGTCTCGATAAAGGGCTTAGATAATATAAAAGTAGTTATTATATAATAAGGAGGGAAAAGAACTAACCCTAGGGCGGGAAAAAGCTATTATTTTATAGATAGCTGAAGAGACCTCGCCGAACTATTGCAAAAGCAGATATAACTTCGGATAGCAAAGAATAGCGGTTACTTACTATAGCAGGTACTACCTACTAGGAGATAGATATAATAAATTAGTAATAATAGTTACTATCTAACCTATTTAATAGCCTCGTGATACACCTGTTTAGAAGGGGGATAATAGGATAAAAAACGAAGTTATTATAAGGGCATAGTATAAGAGGGTGCTCGCTAGATAAAGAGCGAATAGCAGGAGAACTAAAACGAAGCTACTATTAGAATAACTGCCCTCTTTTAAAAGGAAATAATAGGATAAAATATAAAGTTATTATAAGGGTATAGTATAAGAAAGTACTCGCTAAATAAAGGGTAAATAGCAGGAGAATAAAAACGAAGTTACTATAAGGATAACTACCCTTATTTGAAAGGAAACGATAGGATCCCTTTAGAATAGCTTAGATAGAGAGCATAAAAGGGCCTAAAAGGAGAAGAACTATAAGGAATAGGACTATAAGCCTAGCTATTATATCTATAACTCTAAGGGCTCTACTATCTTTTAGTAAATATTTAGCAAATAGATACCGGTCTAGATAATAGTAGCAATAAGTAAAGGACCGGGGCCTACCCCGGATAGCTAAGAAGGATAATAATAGAGGGCCGACCTATAATACCTAATCTTATAGTAGGGATTACTATAATTAAAAGGGGGATAATTATAAGGGACTAGATACCTAGACTAGAGAAACTAGAAACGCTTCAGCTATTATAAGCTGAAGGGATAGAGAGGCCTATAGGTCTAGGGTATAGAAACCTCATAGTAAAGACTTAGCAAATACTCGCTAAAGGCTAGAAATAAAGGATCTTAGAAGAAGCAAGCAAAAGTAGCGTAATAATACGGATCCTACCTTTTGGGTGCTTCTGCTATTAGTTTGACCTGACCATGGCTCTTAGCCCCTCGATACCTTTATATAACTATAGCTCTTAGCCCCTTAATACCTTTATAATTCTTTTGCTTCTACCCAGCTTTAGGAAGGTTAGTAATAATAATAGTACTATATACCTAAGCAACGCTTACTAATTAGGCTAAGGAACTTATGCTTAATATTTACTAAGAGTAGAATAAAATAACCTATATAAAACTATATAAGGAGGCTAACCCTAGCGAGTAATTAGAGGATAATATAAGCTAATAAGGGGAGGTAAGAAGCTATATTTTAAGCAAGGCTAAGGGCCCTAAAGAGAATAGGCTATTTATACTAAACGCTCGCTATATAGATAATCAGTATATATAAGAAAATAGGGAATATAAGACCCCTCCCTCTAGACTAGATAGGCTAATAGGTTAGATATCTATAGCTATAGCTAGTAGGCTAGCTTAAGCTAGAGGGCTAGATAAAGTAACTAGCTAAGTACTAATATAATAGATTATAACTATAATAGCTAACTAGTATAAGCTAATTACTACTATATTAAGCAACTAAGCTCCTACTAAGTAATTGCCTAAGGTTTATAAGAAACCCCTAAATTATAATATAGCGCGCCTTACTAGCAAATCTACTAATATAATAAGAGAAGATTAGCGTATTATAGTTAAAGAGGCTTATAAGTACTACCCTAGCTACTCTAATAGCTAGTATATCTAGTAAGCTTTAAGTATAATAGAGCATACCCTATAAATAGAATAGTAGAATTATTAGTAAATACTTATAAATAAGTTAGGGAATTAGGTTAACCCTAAATAGGAAAACTTTAGAATTTTTATAAGAGGGTAGCATATTACGCCTAAGCTCTAAGAATAGAACTACTATAATACTTTAAGATAGTACTATTAGAAGGATAATAAGAAACTAATTATATATTAGGCTTAATAGGAGTCTATTAACTAAGTACTTAGCAAGCTAAGCATAGGTAATATAAAGGCGCACGCCTTCTTTTAGAGCTTTATTAGAACCCTAAAGGATAAACTCTTTAAGTAGGATATTAACTATACTAATATATATACTATTACCCTATATATATAGAGATTATAAGAGATTATAAAAGGGAGATATATAGGAATATCCGCTAGCTATTCTAAGTTATATAAGGAATTATACTTAAGCTCTCTAAACTACCCTTATAAGAGTAGCTTATAACCCCCTAGGTTAATAGACTCAAGGGATTGCTACCTAGAGACCCTATCCTAGAATAACTACTTAGCAGATACCTGCATAATACCTAGCGCTAGTAGTATATCCTCTAACTCCTAGGGATTCTAATGCTATAACTATAAGAAGTATAGCTATATCTCCCCTAACTATACTAAACCCTATATATAGCTAATAAGTAGTAACTAGAACCTAAACCTAAGATAGGGCAGGATAAGTATAATTATAATACCCTATATAACTAATACTAAAGACTTAGGAAATAAGTAGGCATAGATATAACCCCGAGGGGTATTACGCTAGAAATCACCTTAGTTCTAATAGGATAAATTATTAAGGGATAGGTATTAATACTCTAAGCATCTAGCAAAGTTAAACTAGGGGTTAATATAAATACCTATATAGTAATAGATATTATATAAGAAGATCTTATTAAGAAGCTCTAACTAAAAGAGGCTACTAGTATTATAGCCCCTGAATTAGTGGATTTCTAGGGAAGGGTTATACCTATAGGTAAGGTCTACTAGCTTACCTTCTTCCTTATAGATAGTTAGGGTTACTTATAGAAGATTTGCTAGGCTTTTATTATAAGCCCTTGCTCTAAAGGAGCAGGAGATATCCTTCTATCTAATAACTTAATAGGATAGGAAGGTATTTATATAGATATTTATATATATACTTAGTTATATAAACCCCTCTTGCTTACTAAGCTAGAGGCAATCGCCTAAGAGATTATAGAGAATAGCTAATAAGCTTATATTATATACCTAATAGGTACTATAAGCCCTAATAAGAAGGATATAGAGACCTTAGGCAAAGATTTACTAGATAAGGAGTAGGAAAAGAAGATCTCTAGAGAACTTTAAGACTTTGCTAATATTTTTAATAAGGGGAATATAAAGAAAGTTCTAAAGCTAAAGGGAGTAATATATTATATTAAACTATAACCTAGCAAGGAACCCCTGCATAGATCTATATACCCTATATTAGTAGAGCAGTTATAAATACTTGCTAAATATATTTAGGATATAGAGGTAGCAGGCTATATATACTGCTTAACTAGCTCTATAGGAGCACTAGTACTATTTATACCTAAGAAGGATAGAAGCCTATAACTATGTATAGATTATAGAGGACTAAATAAAATTATAGTAAAAAACTATTACCCTCTGCTATTAATTAGCAAGCTTTTAGATAGACTTGCTAGAGCAAAGTTTATTTCTAAGATTAACTTAAGCAAGGCATACTACTAAATTATAATTAATAAATTAGATAAGTAGAAAATAGTATTTAGAATATGATATAGGTACTTTAAGTATACTATAATACTATTTAGGCTTATAAATACCCTAGTAACTTTTTAAGCATATAATTACTAAATACTTGCTAACCTTTTAGATACCTACTATATTATATACCTAGATAATATTCTAATCTACTATAAGGAACAATAGCGGGTGCAGGATGCAGAGCCCCGCTATCGGCAAAACGTCGGCGAGTCAGGGGCGGATAAATACACCTTAGAGAAAACTCTATAAGTAGAAAACTTAGAAGGTTAAGTAATAGTCTAATATAATAATAGATACCTATATTTTAATATTCTAGCTTTTCCTAGTTTAGGCCTTTAGCTATACTCTTTATAATTCTATTACTTCTA
>JAOQIF010000175.1:97731-112873 GCA_026260285.1 Colletotrichum sansevieriae | reverse complement strand
AGTAGCTATATAAGGAAATAAGTGGGGCTTGATTTCTAAGCAGCTTACGCGTTATAGAAGGTTCTAGATACCTTACCTCTAGTATAAATAAGAGGTGAATCCCTCTTAGAAACTCCCTCTTGCAGATAGTAACGAAGAATACTATTACTTCTTTTACTATTACTATTATTACCCCTGCTTACGTAACGATTACGTAACCTACCGACTAACAGTATTATTAACCTTATCCTATTTAATTATAGCAGCATAGGGCGGGGCTTTCTCGGGTCTATTGTTATTAGTATGCTCCTTTCTAGACTAAGCAGTCTCGTTGCTAACTATATCCTCGGGTTATTGCTCGTTAGGTTCGTTAGTAACTAGGTTATCCTTGTTCTCAATAAGTGCGTTAGCTATGATATATATTGTTATTAGTATTCGGATATAATATTATATATAATTAGGGAAGTAAGTAAGCAAAGCACTTATTAATAAATTTATATAGGAGTAAGGTTATATAGGAGTAAAGAAGGAAGTCTAGCGAATTAAAAATATAGGTTCGTTATTATAAAGGAATTATATAGGGAGGGTAAGTATAAAGGTTCTAAGTATTAAATTCGCTTTTATTTATAGAAGGCATATAGGAGTTAGGAAGCAGGCGTAAATATCCCTAATATTAAATTCGTTTTAATTAGCAGAAGGCGTATAGGAGTTAGGAAGTATCTCTACCTAGTCGGGCTATCTATTTATGAAATTCTAGGTTATTAGTTCGAATAAGGTATTTAGTAACTAGTCCGTTGGTTTATATTATGAGGATATATCTATCTAAAGTTATCTACTATCCGTATTCGTTACCTAAACTAGCTAGTTAGACTAGGTATTAAGTTATTTTAGCTTTTATAATATAGGATTATATAACTTATCGAGGAATATCGGTTGGAATTATTAGTCCTAGGTATAGTAATTATCTCCTAAAAATATCTATTAGTAGTGCTAGTTCTAGATAATTAATAGATATAACGTTATATATCCTAGTATAGTCTAGCAATCGGAGTCGGTATACTAATCGTTCTACTTATTCTAATATTATATATAGCCCGGCGTATTATTATCCGTATTTCTATCCGAGGGACTTAGCTTAGGGGTTCGAGTACCTATAATATAGTTATAATATAACTCTCTATCCTACTTTAAAAAGTTTTAGTAATTATTTCCTATTATAATAGGATTTAGTTCGTATTGCTGCTATTGCTATTGCATTATATGCTTGTAATTAACTATATAGGCTAGCTGGAATATAGTTAGTATAGCTAGTAACGAGGTCTGCGGTATCGTTAGGAGTAAAACCGAGTACCACCTCGTTAGGAGTTTAGCCTATTATTACGGATTTTAAATTATTAATTTCAAATTGCAATCTAGGTAGAGCCTCATCCTATATATTAGGACTACTTATAGCTATAATATAAATCCATAGGGCGGATTTAACTATTAGGTTAGTTCGCTCGCTCTATCTATTAGTTTATGGATAATAGGCTATGGAATATAATAGCTTTATTCTAAGTTATATCTATATATATTTCTATATATTAGATAGAAATTTCAGATCTTAGTTGCTAAGCACGATTTTAGGGAGACCCTAGTTTTAATAAAGCAGGAAATCTAGCAATCTATTAGCCTATTGCTCTATAGAGTTAGTTTTTCGCCTAGGTATTAAGCTGATTTATTTAGAGAATGTATTAGTAATTAATATAATATAATTATATCTATTCCTCGTTATAGGCAAGCCTAGGATAAAGTTAATAGTAATTATATAATATAAGCATAGGGGTAGCAGAATTAGTTGTATGCTACTATATAGTCGATAGGTATAGATCTTATATATTAAATATTCGGGATATCCTGCGAGGAATCGTTTTAGTTATCAGGTGAGGTATAGGATAAAGTATCCTGCTAGGGAGTATAGTAACTTATTATATCCTATGTGATTATTACTATAAATAGTATAGAAGATATCCGCCTAGTAGTTCTAAGGAACGTATAGTTAATAATATATACCTAACGTCGTTTTCTATATAAGGCTATTATATATATAAAAGGGTAAGTCAGCTTTATTATTACGCTCTAGTACTAGGTTCTTTCGCACCGTGTCTAAGATAGGCTTTAATACCAGGTCGGATTAGTATCTATTAGCTATCTTCCTGCGGAAGTTAGGATTAATACCGAGCAATATCGTGCTAGTACCATCTTAAGTAGCTAGCGGGGTTAGGTCTAGTATATATTCATCTCCTATTAGGTGCTATAGCTAGTATAGGGCTAGATTATTATTAGCTATAAACGCGGATTACGCCTATACCTATATAGCCTATTCCTCGGGTATATTATTAGGAAGGATATTAAGTCCGCTATAATTAGGTTCTAGGTTATTATTACCCCTATTAGTTAGAAGTTAAGATAAAGCGTCGGGGATAATATATTCTTTGCAAGGTTTATGAATAATAACTAGTTCGAACTAGCTAGCGTATTCCATAGCCCTTACTAGTTTCTTATTATTAATACTAGCTGCTACTATAAGCGCGATATTAGTCTATCTTAATAATCTAAGAATAGCTAAGTAATTAGTAATAATATATATTAGGTATTAAGAAGCTATAATCTATTGCTTATATTTCTTCAGGACCTAAATAAATCCTAAGGTCTCTATCTCGGTCAGCTAATATATTTTCTTAATACGAGAAAGCGTTCATAATAGGTAGGATATCGGTTAGATAGCAGTTCGGACTAGTGCTATTATTACTTTTCCTTGGTTATCTATTATGCATTATAAAGCGTTAGGGTTGATATAATATACTATTACTCTAATCCTAGTAGCTAATATATTAAAGTTAACGAATAATAGTCTAGTCGGGTCGAAGTAGTAGACTTTAGTATATTGCAGCAGGGCAGTCTTAACTAACTCGAATAATAATCGTTCTATATCGGTTAGGGCTAGGTTAATTATTAATACCTATTTTTTCCTTCCGGGGTTTTTACTAGTAATATGGAGACTATCCTTATTTATTCGTTATTTAAGAAGTTTAGGCTTATATTATTCGAGTAGTTCGATAATCTCTATATATATAGGGATATTATATTAGAGGTAATTATAAAATCTAATAAATATTTCGAGGTTATATAAAGTTATTAGGCACTTAATTCGTTTTATTATATCTAGTTTCTCTATAGTTATAGCTAGACTAAGAGCATCGATATGCTATCCTAGTAATATTATACTAGGGAAAGCGATATAAGTTTTAGAAGGTCTAATGCTAATATTTCTTAACCTAAGGAGTAATAGTAATTATCGCAGGTCGGCTAGATATTCTTCGTATATATCGGATATAAAAACTATATTATTATAAAAAGACTGAATACTAGTGCTATTAAATAAGATATCTATTTATCGTTAGATATAGGCGTTAGAGTTCTTATAACCTATAATTACGTAGTTAAAGGTATATTAGCTATCAGGGGTAATAATCGTAAAAGCGCCGTCTGATTCTGGATGAACTCGCTATTAGTAGTAAAATGAACTTATATCTATAATAGTAATATATTTTTTATCTTTAACTATAGCTATAATATCGTCTTATGACCATATAGGGTATCTATTGGGTAGGGTGATCTTATTCAGAGCTCGGATATTAATAATTATATATCCCTTCTTCTGCTTTCTATCGACTTCGCGCTAAACTATAAATACTAGAAATAAGAATAGTACTTGTTTTATCGTGCGGTATAACTATCCTTATTATTATAGTTTCGTTATTATATCTCGTACTACTTCGCATTTAAGTGCGCTAATATTATAAATCTTTTATATTTTAGGGAGTTAGTTTTCCTAACTAGGTTTTAGTAGCACTTAGAGCTATTAGTCCTATAGGAGGTTAGTAAAGCTAGTATCTTAAAATATATTAGCAAACTCGTCTAGAATTTATAAGAAGCTATTAGCTCTACTATTGCTATTATAAACTATTATCCTAAGTATATATTTATATATTATTTCTAAATTATTAGCTTTAACTAGCTTAAAACCAGATAAGTGCTCTCCGAAGAGTCTATTAGGTATAGTAGTGCCTACGCTTACTACTATATCTGCAATGTCTTCTGCAACGTTCTAATAGTATGCTTTGTCGTTAAGTAATACTAATATCCTAACTCGTGCGTTACGAGGGATAAAGATAGGTTTATTAGACTTATTAGTTATAATGATATAGTGGATATTATAGTCGGCTAGCAACGTATATATAGAAAATTTGTTAAAAGATGCTAGCTTAAATAGGAGGTCTTCCGCAGCATCTTGGATATAATATATAATAGGTAATAAAGTAGTTATTTTCGGTTATAGCGTAATTATAGTAGCTGATCGGATGGTTGCCTTAACTAGTAGTCGGGTTCTAAGTTCGCCTCTAATTAGTATTATAACTTTATATAAGTTAATATAAGCTATAGATTCTACTAGCTTGAAATCGATCTTCTCAGGGATTAAAATATTAGTACTAATTAATATATTAGCTTAGAGCTTATTTACTAGTAAAACTTCTTATCTAAAGTGTATAAAGGTCGGATAGCTATTAGCTATGCTCTAGATATAGAAGGGAAAAATAATATATTTATTACTAGAGTAGTAGTCTATGCTAATACCTTATACTACGAGCGGTTATGCTCGTTTCCTAATCTATAGTTATAAAAAATGTTTCTTAAGCTATTATCGGTCTATTAGTAATTAGCTATATCCCGTGTTGCTATATACTTCTTATTTAGTTATATCTTTGAAAGAGGTAGTAATAATTATGCATAAGTAAGTATATTATCGGGTACTAAAACCGGTTCTAATATCTTTAGTTATATCTACTATAGAAGTAATAATAGGAATCATAGCCTGCGCTAGGTCTAAGTAGTTATATTATATATCTATAGAGTCCTTAGTTATAAGGTTAATATTATTAGATTAACTTTTTTTTATTATCTTATATATTAGATTCGGGGTTAAGGAGCTTATTAATTACTAAATTAGTATTAGCTAGGGTAGGAGTTTCTAACGTCTCGCGTCCAGCTCGGGTAACTAATAGAGTATATTATTAGATTAGTACTTAGTACTAGTTATATAGATATACGAATAGTTAGTTACCCGAGGAAAATTCTTGCTTATATATATTATATCGATAGGATATAGTAGGGGTAGTATAGAAGAATGCTATATTAGCTACTAGTAGAACTAGATAGTAATCTCTATCGGGTGCTTCTATATCGTCGCTATCTTCTATATTATTAAAGTCCCGTGTTTTAAATAAAAGGTAGGGCTCGTCTTATAGCATAACGCTATACCCTCGATTGAGATTATTAACTATATTAATATAGCTATTCTATATATTGATTACTTCTTTAGTATAGTAAGTAGTACTATATCTTAGTCGTTATATAGGTTTTTGGTTAGCGCGCGATTAGAAGCGGTTATCTTCTCCTCGCTAGGCGTTATTATATCCCAGATTCTAACCCTATATAGTTAGGCTAGGTCGGTTGGGCGCTGCATTCTGCTATTAATATGATAGCTATTGCTGTGATTAATTATAGCTATTATAACCTAGTCTAGGTTAGTTACCTGCACTATACTAATTGCAATAGGGGACTAGCTAGGGATAATTATTCTCATATGGTTTTAGCATTAGCATATAGGTATTGCATTATTATATATACTAGTAATTGCCTCTTCCTCGCTATGGTTAGTAGTAGGGTCTTCTTATATTAGCAGCATACTAGTTGAATTCTGGACGTCTTGCAGGGTAGGGTGCTAAGTATATAGCTAGTATTACCCTAGCTAAGAAAGCTTGTGATATTAGTCCAGCTAGCTTATCTATAGTGTTTTATTACGAGCTGAAAGTTATAGTTAGATATTAGTTATATATTATTCTAATAAGCATGCTTTCTCTAGCGTTAATATAGTTAAGGAATTAGGCTAATATTATTATTAGATTAGGTTTATCTAGCTATAACTAGATCTTACTATCGAGCGATTTAAATATAATATAGAGCTAGGTATAGAGACCTTGAATTTCTATATTTCAAGCATCTTAGATTATAATCTAGATATAGGGTTAGATAGTAAATCCTCTAGCGAGGTTAGTAATTATTAATTATTAGCTATAGAGGGTCTATAAAGCAACTAATAAGTCTTGCTTAAATCGTTTATAGAGTATATTAAGGAGCTACTAGATCGGGCTATATAATAATCCTAACCTTTTAAGCATAGTTAATTCAGTTATATACTAAGCTAAAGCAGTGCTAAGCAGGCATAATAACCACACCTCTTTAATAGCTAGTTCTCTATATATATTAGCTAGATATTATATTGTAGAAAATATAGACGTCGGTATATATTATATACTTAGTTCTACTAATAATGCTATATTACAATAGATCGCGTGCTATCGGGTCGAAATATCCTATATCTTCTGCGCATAAAGGTCCCTGGGCTAGGTTCGGGTTAGGGGAACTCTTATATCCCTAGGGCTATTGATTCTACTAAGCTTCGTTATATATAGATAATATTATAGTAGTAACTAATCTTGCTATAATATTAGCTAATATCTCTGCTATTATAACTACTAGAGCTAGTAGTAGATTCTATAGGTAGTTATTCCTAGCGGGATTTCCTTTATTATTATCTATTCTTCCTAATTCTATACTAGGTGCTTATAGCGAATCTATAAGTCGGGTCTTATTAAAGGCATTAGTTAAGCCTAATAAACTATTTATTAATAGGGAGTAGTCTAGTCCCTTATTATACTAGGTTTCAGACTGCTATAATATAATTAGTTTAATAGAGAATAGGGGTTAGTTAGGGGTAACGAAGGCAGCTAGGTTATATCCTATGCTATATTAACAGGTTGGATAAGGTCAGAGGACCTCTCTATACTATAAAGTAACTACTATATAAGTACTTCGAATACCTCTCTTCCCTTCGAGCTACTTAATTAGGAAGTTAGGTTCGATAGATTTGCTATTAGAACTATTATAGAAGTCCCTATTAAAACCTTTGTAATAAAGTAAGATAAGTGCTTGCTATTAGTTATTATTAGTTACTTCTTATATAATAGGGTAGTTAGGATATGCATAGTAGAAACGTAATAGTTATCTTGCTTTTAAGAGAGCAGATATAGGGGAGTTAGATAGCGAGGTATCTAGTGCTCTAGGGTGGTATAGGTTACTACTTTATTATAGGTAATATATCGAGCGAAGTTAAATTAGGTAGTTAAGTCGGTTATATATTACTAAATAACGTAGTAATAGTTTAATGCTAGGAAAATTTATGGTTTAATATCTTAGTCGGTTAGGGGGTAGATAGTATTGCAATTCCGATAGTAGCTTAATACCGTAGTGGAATTTTAATAAGATTAGTAGTTATTAAATCGACTAAGGTCGTGCTACTAGGTTACTACTATTAGTAGGGTCGAGTTATATATTCTGCAAGTTCTTATATTCTCTAGTCTACCTAACGGGGACTCCCTCATGTGGGGTCCTAGTGTGGCGTCGTGTGGCGTCGTGTGGCAACAGAGCTCTAGGCATGCGACATGCCTCGGCGTGATGAGAGGTAGTAGCAAGGTACCTTAGGCAGCATTGCGACTAAAGGAAGAACTAGAGACATGAGAGCCGAAAACAAGAAAGGTGATTATTTGTATTAGAACAGTCTTATAGAACAAGTAACCAAGTAACAGGAACGAGTGACCTGAGCCCCATGTGAACGCCTAACCAGACCGGCTGCATTTACCCAAGGAGCCCCCATTAATCCAGGTCTATTCGGAGATAAAGGTAGCTTCGCTGAAGCAAAGTCCCTCCTCGGAGATTTCTTGGTCTCCAATCTTGAGCTTCAGAGTAAGCTTGTTCTTTGTCGGGCAGTACTATACGCGCTGTTAGCACGGTTCAGCCAGAACATGTCTGGAATCACTCACTTGGTAGATGTATGGCTTGGTACCGGCCGTGCCAGCCACTATCTTCTTGACGAATCCAGGAACCTCAGCCAAGACATCCACCCTGTCGAGCCTCTCGCCCAGCGCGCCCACGATGGACGCGACGACCGCCTTACCGTCCTTGTCGTTGCCGGTCCAGGTGAACTTGACCTCCTCTGGCTCGGGCCACTCGTTGACACTATCGTTCTTGGACTTGGTGTGCGTCGCCGTCTGCGTGACACCGCCGTAGATTATCTCGCCGTCCTTGGCAATACCTCCAACGCTGACCGTCGTCGAGCCGTACGACGGCGGAGTGGTGTACTCCATCATGACGGCCGAGTAGTTGGGGCCCTGGAAGTCGACAAAGTTCCACTTGGCCGCTGCGTGATGCGGCTTCATGCCCTGCAGGGCATATACGTAGAAACCCCTGCCCTTGAAGTCCACGGCGCCCGCCTTGGCGGTGATGGTGCCCTCCACGGCGCAGCGCGGCCAGAAGGCGTGACGCATGCTGCCCCAGGGTTTGGACATGTCGGTGCCGAAGAGCGTCCTGCCCGTCTTGCCGGCGTGGAAGCCGGGCGACATGCGGGTGACCTTGAGGTTGACGATGGCATTGGCCGAGTTCATGCTCTTGATGGTATAGTAGGTGCCATCCTCCGACAGCTCGACGGCGCAGTCGTTGGCGTAGAAGGAGTATCGGTCCTCGCTGATCTCGTAGTGGTTGAGCTGTGACGTTTCCCACAGGTTGGGCTTCGAGTTGTCGGGGTAGAAGATCTTGGCGTTGAACTGGCACGTCGTGCGGATGCCGCTATTCGCGTGGTGAGGTTAGCTGGGGTTGAGGTAGCGATGACGTGCATGTCCCCGCAGGAGCGCCGCGCGCGCGCATGGCGTGGGGTTAAGGCTCAACATACCCGACGTTGCTGTAGATGACCTGGGCCAGCCCCAGGTGTCCGCTATCAGCCATCAAGTAGAAGCTCTGAGTCTCGACCGAAGTCGAGTCGGCGGCGATCCATTTCAGGTCGTTCTTGGAGAGCTCGGTGAAGGTCTTCTCCTTGGCCTCCTCAGCGACGGATTTGATGGCCGTGGGTCCGTAGATGGGCTCCTGGGTGCCTGCGACGTCGGCGAGCCTGTTCAAGATTGAGGATCAGCCTTGGCAAGCTTTGGGCGAGGATATGGGCATTCGAGAATGCGGGCGGGCCCCGTTTACTCACTTCTGTTGCGCCCACTTGAACATGTTGACGGTAGAGGACTGAGGGAGGGGGAAACGGCGAGGACGGATAGGATGTGTAGGTGTGATTCGGGTATGCAATCCTGAGGGTGAGATAGCAAAGTCTTGATACAAAAACTTAGCTCCTCGTTGAGTTATTAAGAGGGAAGAGATGGGAATGACCCTGGTTCACAGAGTTAGACGTTGAGTTGGAACTGACCGCCCCAAACGGCGACAGGCGGAGGGGCCGAGGGGTCATCCCACCACACAATGACGGCGAAACTGTGGCTAGAGAGAGCTGGGTGGAGCCTGCATTCCCCCGAGCATCCCGGTCGCTTGGACGTTTAGCGGTGGCTAGTGCATAAGGCTCCTAAATTTTCCACCTCCGATCATTTCAGCACCTGATTTGGGAATTGGCGAGCTTGAAGCTGTCTGGCGCGGCGCATACAATTCCCCGTGTCCTCCTTCGAAAACGCCAACAAACCAACACAATACACACACACACACACACACACACACACACCCGCCCATCATGTCGAAGCGAGGAGCGGCCATGGCCGACCAGGTCGTGAAGCTCATCGTGGGCGCCGGCCAGGCAAGCCCCAGTCCCCCCGTCGGTCCCGCGCTGGGTAGCAAGGGTGTGAAGTCGATGGACTTTTGCAAGGTGAGGCTGCTCGCGCCCTCTCGATCCCAATGCTGCGACGAACGCATGGCCACCTTCTGCCCAACAACCGTGCTCCGTGCTCCGCGTTCCTTGGTCTTTGTTTTCTTTTTATGTCTCCTCAGGGGCGGGGCGCGATGGTTCGGTCATGCCATGGTAGAAGTTCATGCTAACGGGGCTCTTCGCTATAGGAGTTCAATGCGAGGACACAACACATCAACGTCGGCACGCCGATGCCCTGTCGAGTCACGGTGCGCGGCGACCGATCGTTTCACTTCGACATCCGCACACCGCACACGACGTGGTTGCTCCTCAACGCGGCGGAGGCGCCTTTGGGGAAGAAGGGAAAGAGGAAGGGCGCGGCGCGGACGGGACACGAGACAATCGGCACCGTCAGCTTGAAGCACATCTACGAGATCGCCAAGATTAAGCAATCAGAGACGCGGATGTCGGGTCTCAGCCTCGAGGCCATCTGCCGGTCTGTCATCTACACGGCCAGGTCGTGTGGCGTCGCTGTCGTGGCATAGACCACTCGCTGGATTCACGACTGTCTACGGAACAATTTTCTACGTTGCATACCTATATTAAAAAAACTGGAGTCAGGCGCGGATAGCACGTATACCATCTCCCTCTACAAACACAGAGCGCCTTTATTGTTGTACTATATCGAAGGTGGAGTGGGGGTAGAAAAGCAGCAGGAGGCATTGTATGATGGGACCATAAGAAAGAGAAAATTCAACTGCCAAGCATATGCAGAATACCGGGGTAAGCCTCGAACGCTGGTGTCGCGTGGTTTCGTGGCATTTGAGACTAGCTTGGGTAGTAATTTTGACATATGCGTTTTGTTGTGTGGAGGCAGAGTCTGTTCTCAGCTTAAGCTCAGAATCTGAGTGGGTGCCGTCCGCGGGCGATCGAAACAGCTAGCGGCATGCCCGATGGTTCGGAACAAGTGCGAAAGGAGACGAAATCGACCATGACGAAAGTCAAGCTGCAACTGTACGGTTTGAAGGACGGGGCGGATTGGCTGCAGTCAACACGGGGAACTCCCAATGTGCTGAACTTTGCTCTGGTGAGAGTTCGATCAGCGGTCCAGAACCAGAATGAAAGCGGCAAAGCCAGCACATCAGTGGAGAATCTCTGATTTAAAGCATCTCGTTGAAAAGCTTCGTCATCGAGATTGCCTCATTGAGTTGGTTCAAATTGTGCAAGGTAATGATGTGTAGGATGTGACATGTCGGTCCTTTGCTGCAGTGCTGACGTTGCATCTGAGGCACCCTGCTAATGGCTTATGTTTATACGGGCGAGCAGGTATAAGAAGCCAACCCAGTTAATATCCGCCTTTTGATCACGGAGTTCTAAGAGCTCAGCATTGATTTCCACTCCCCCGCTTGGTGCGACGACGAGACAGGTCCAGGCCTCAATCGGCAATCTTTCAAAACGTCGGCGGCCGTTTTCATGCTGCTGCAGCCAACTGCAGTCTGCAACACTTCAGCACCTATGCCACTGTGTCGGGCTCGGGCTGGAACCGGAGTTACGGCGGTATTACTGCGGTACGTCTCGGTATGTAAGGCACGAACGCTGATGGAGGGCAGAGCTCTTCGTCTGTTCCTGTCAATCATTTCGTCAGAACCTCCCATCCCCTCGTCTGTTAGCCGAGCGAGCTGACAGAGAGCTGCCCCTTCACGGCTCGTGTACGCCGATAGACGACGGGATCATGGTGGGAGATGGGACGTATGTTCGCGTCTTTTTTCCTTCGTTTGCTGTAAAGGAGGGGGGCTACGACGGCTTGGGATTGGCTTGGTTTGATTTCCTGATCAGCGCGTCAAGGCTAGGCCCGAGTAACAAAGCCGCATTGCTAAATAATATGGTAAAGTGTGTTGTGCATAGTAGAGCAAATGATATGGGTTAAATTTGTGTGAGAAAGTGTAATTACCCCCATGTGGCTGAACATGGATGGCAAAAAAGGCACCAGAATATGGACTGGAGGCGAGGAAAGAGAAATTTTACTTTCTCTTTTTTCCAAGCTGGCAGTCGAATCTGTGGGACGGACCGAGAAGCAAACAGCCTGGACCTGGTAGTCGATACCAAGAGTCATTTCCTTTGAAATTCGTAAAAAAGGTCATTGGGTGACCAACAGTTTCCGCCGAATGCGCCCCTCGCAAGCGATTGCGTGTGTCACGGATGTAAAACCAAGAAAACGCACCCTGGCGGAGCGCCGGATTTTTCATACTGAAAGCTCCGGGGGGCGGGAGATCTTGGCTCTGAGTGGACAAATGGACAAGACTAGAGCCGAGTTGGAAAAATAGAACGTTCCGATCACCGCAGGGACAGGCAGGATCTGGAGGAAAGCAGGGCTGGGCGGGCTGCCAAACTGGACTGGCAGGGCAGAGGCAAGGGCGTACAGGGCCTTCCGCCCAGGTCCTGATGCAGATACGCGCAATGCATCCATGATTTTGGGGGGGGGGGGGGCGGGGAGGATTGCCACCACTGGTGGGGTCGGGTCATGTACTGTGCAAGGTCTTGTATTGTCTAGTCTACCTAGCGGGGACTTCCATATGTGGGGTCCTAGTATAGTATTATATAGCAATCTGCCCGCTTAAAAAATAAGAAAAAATATATTATCCTTAATACTACTTCTTATTATATAACTATAGCTATCTTTAAATTTCTATAAAACTATTTCTATAAAACTATACTATCCTCCTATTCTATAGTACCCTTTTATTAGGTTAATATATAATTTATTAGTTTATAAAAGATAGATATTTATATAAACTTAGGATATAGAATTAAAATATAAAAGTTATTTCATTATATATAGTTTTATTTTTATCTACATCTATAAAAGCTATTAGGTTATTTATGCTAATATTTACTAGGGAGTTATCAAGAATATTATATTACTATAGTAATTAGGGATAATTTCTATTATTATCATTAGGTAGATTAGAGCAAGTCTATCTATCTAGTTAGATATAGTATTATTATTATAGGCCTAAGTAGTATAATTATATATTATAATATAGCTATTATTCTAGAGTTAGATAGAATATTATAATATTATATTACTATTAATTAAGTTATTTATATTAGATAGGTTATAATTATTAGTTAGGTTATAAGTTATTAACTTATTACTAGTTAGGTTAGGCTTATTATTAATAATACTAGGGTTTTATTAGATAGTATTATTATTATTAATAATAATAATCTAGCTATTATTTAGGTTAGGTTAATTATATATTAATCTAACTTATAGTAGAGTTAGGAGATTATTATAGACTAGTCTAGTTCTAACTTTATTAAATAAAGTAAATATATCTTAAATAATTTAGATAGTTTAACTTTTATTTAGAGATTATTTTCCTTTTATAAGTAGCTTATTTTTATAAATTACTATTAAGATATAGATATTAGTAATTACTAGATTAGTTCCCTATCTTAGGGACTTATTAATATAGTTATATATTAAGTAGCTTAACTAGTCCTTACTCATAATAATTAATTCTAGGAATCTATTATTAAATATATTATAGATTAATAGTTTCTTAGATAGTAAGAGTATAATATATTTATAGTTATAATTAAAAACTTCTATAATATAGTTAAGTATAGCTTATTAATTAGATTAATAAGTACTACTATTAGGTATAAGAAATTTTAGTTCTTAATAATATTTTAATCTAAGTTCCTTATTAGCTAATAATAAAACCTATATAGATTTTTAGATATTAAATATTCGATTATCTTCTTAGATTAGGTAGGCTTAGTTATACTTATATTTAGCTTATAATATTTATATTTTCCTACTTTAATACTCCCTTTTATATTATAGTTAGTAGTATCCTAATTAGGAGTATTAGAGATAACATTAGCACTATCTTAGGTATCTCTAGTATTATACTTAGGAAGTTACTATTATTAATACTTAAGTTAGTTCTATTAATACTTATATTAGTTATAATTATTTTCATATTATTCTTATGAATAATAAAGGCGTTCTATTTATCCTTACTTATATAGTTATAGATATCCTCTTATAAGGAAATATCTAAGCTAGATAAGGCTAATTCTACATTAGTACTAGGGTTACTTATAGTATTATTACCTATCTTATCTTATAGTTTCTCACTTCCCTTCATTACTATAATATTAGATATAGCTTCCTTAGGTTTATTACTATTAGTATACTCCTTTCTAGGCTTAGTAGTTTTTATTAATAACTATCTTATTAGGTTATTACTTATTAGGTTTACTAGTAACTAGGTTATCCTTACTCTTATTAAGGATAGATATATTAGCTATAATATATATTATATATATTATTACTTAGATATAATATTATATAAAATAGGGAGGTTATTTTAAAATCAGTAAGTAAGAGACCTATTCATAAATTTGTATAGGAGTAAGGTTATATAGGAATAAGAAAGGAACTTAGAGGAAATAATAGATTTAATGAATTTAAATAGCATAGGTTTATAATTATAGAGGAATTATATAGGGAGGGTAAGTATAAAGGTTCTAAATATTAGACTTATTTCAATTTATAGAAAGCATATAGGAGTTAGGAAGTATCTCTACCTAGTTAAGCTATTTATTTAGAAAATTCTAAATTATTAGTCTAAATATAGTATTTAGTAACTAATCTATTAGTTTATATTATAAGGATATATCTATCTAAATGTTGGAAGCCCAGTCGGCGGTTCGTCGCCGACCCAACCGGCGCCACGTCGGGCCGATCGGACCCACCCATTGCGCCGATTCAACCAATAGGAGGGCCAGGACCCTATATACAAGGACTGCCTATATAGCTATTATAACCACCAAACCTACGATAGATAGATATTACAAATAACTATAGTATTATAGAAGAACCCTATCTTTCTGGTATGATTACCTGCGTAGGATAGTTATTCTAATACTAATTAGTAGTTAACTTAACTATTATAACCACTCGAGTTACTGCAGATTAGCAAGGTTTATTACTACCTACGTTAGAAGAGACGTCTCTGCTATTAATATTACTGCTACTAGCAGAGGGATTGAAGCGACTATTATAGGCTACTATAATAACTATTTAATAACGTCTAGGCTGCTTTGCGCTTATATATAATAACTAGTTAAGTAAACGACTATAGCGATAACATCCAGGCTGCTCTATGCCTATATATAACGACCTCGATGCGAAAAGCTATGATATTGCGAAAATAACGCATATTATTGGGGGGGGGGGGGGGGGGGGGGGGGGGGGGGGGGGGGGGGGGGGGGGGGGGGGGGGGGGGGGGGGGGGGGGGGGGGGGGGGGGGGGGGGGGGGG
>JAOQIF010000175.1:0-97721 GCA_026260285.1 Colletotrichum sansevieriae | reverse complement strand
CCTCGTTGCGAAAAGCTATTATATTGCGAAAATAACGCATATTATACCCCCCCCCCCCCCCCCCCCTTCTACTACTCTATTTATAATAGCTACCCCAACTGCTGAGCCGGGTAGCAACCCCCCTCCTCCTCTTACTACTCACGATAGATCTATCTAAGGATCTATCTCTAGCGATATCCCTATCCCTACCTAGCTTAAGGGTATTATCTAGCCCAACCTATGGAGTAAGGTCTTTGAGATCGATAAGGAAAGTAACAATATTCCCGATATATCTATTAAATAGGTAAATATATAGATAGGCTATTAACTTAAGGTCTATAAGATCGATAAGAACACTAGCCGAGCCTTCTAGTGCGAATTCTTATACGACTTTATTAGCTAGACTATTGAATTATTTAGCAAAACTAACTAGAAGCTTAGGAAGGCCCTCAAAGACTACGTTATTAGCTATAGAGTATAGGTTAATCTAGCGGCTAGAATAATCTCTATTAGGCTCGTTAAGGCTATAAATAGACCTAAGTTCTATTACTAGAGCTAAGCTTAGTTAGACGCCTATATAGATAACTTCTTATAATACCTCGCTAACGACCTAATATTTATTCGCAAGATATTAGTACTAGTTATGCTTATATACCTGCCCTATCTCACGAAGCCTGATGAGAGCCTCGCATAAGCTGGAACCCCGTAGTTATAGACCCCTCCCACGATAGCGCCAGTAAAAACCACGCCTACTAGTAGAGATAGCGTAGTTAATAATAACTAGGATATAGGCTATAATAGCCTCCTAGCTACGCTAAAGCAGTTAATAGATCTAGCTAAGCTTTATGCTAATAATATGAGGTATAGCAGCGCTAAATACGACGTATTAGAGGCAAAATTGACTATCTTTCGGGATATTTGCGAGAAGGTTAGGATCTAGTAATTACAAGCTGCTAGCGCCCTCCCCCTTATACTAAAAGGCTAAGCCTGTAATTACTATTTTAACTAACTTAGCAGCGCCTAGTTAAGCCTCCTAGCTATAGTTAAAAAACTCTATAACTACTTCGAATCCTACGATACCTGCTAGGCTTACCTAACGGAGTAGCGCTAGGCTATATTAACCCAGGTTATTTATAATAACCCCTCTAAAACGAGGATAGAGTGCTTAGAGATCCTCGTTAACTATATAACTAAGGTCTAACGAGCTTTACTACTAGCTTACTACTCTAACCTCATCCTATAGGACTATATTATTAACGCCTGCTAAGGGGTTGAAAAGTGCTATCTTTGCCTCTTTAACCCTGCTAAGTTAATAGAAGGGGTCCTTAGCTAGTTATATTTAGCTATCTTAACAATAACCCGGCCTATAGTATAATATATCGCTAAAAATAATGATAGGACTAGGGTCTATTAGACCGACTGCACCTACTACGGTAACAGCTAAAAGAATCGTTTTAGGCCCCGTATAGCTAGTAATAGCCTCAATAACGCAGCAAGAGCTAAAAAGTGCTATATTTATAGCAAACCCGGCTATTAGTCGACGAAATATACTAATAATAATTACTGTAAGGCCTATAGCAAGTTCAAGAATAGCTAATACGTCCAAAATAACGCTAACCCCGCTGAATATCACTAGTTTTTAGCGTAGTATGAGGGTATTAAAGACCTCGCAGCTACTGCGGCCGACTCCTCCGTTATTAATAACCCTATTACCCTCTTTTACCAGTCGTTATCTATTAATAACGACGGCAACGAGGTTAATAGCACTAACGACGAGGCCTTCCTCACTACTACCTGTTTCAACTAACCTACTGCAGTTAATAGCAGTAACGTGATAACCCGCTTAGCCGACTAGTCGACCCTCTACATAATTAACTGCGTTAAACCCTCTTATAATACGTTAGTTAATAAAAATAATAATCCCGTTGCGATATATATTACTAACTGTTATTCGTTAACTATATTCAGAGGGATTATCCCCGACTCCAGCGTAGCCTGATATTTAACTGGGGGTCACCCGTAGTTCCTAGCCCTATAAAAGAGGGTTAATTACTAACTTAACCCCTCTATAGCCGGGGCAGCCTCGATCCGCTTTAGCAGCGCTGACCCTATTGAATCCCTCGGAATAACGGTTATTATAACTCTTTTTAGCAATATAACCTTCTACGTAATGCTAATAAATACCCCCTTCTTATTATCCCTTTATGATATAGACCGACTTAGCATAAAATTCGATAATATTGCTAACTAACTCGTTCATAACGACCTCACGACCCTAGTTATACGACTATAGGGCTACCTATAGTTTATAACTAACCCGGAAGAGGCCGTTATGAGTTATAACCTCACTAATATCGAATTACGCTATATCTACTATTGTTTTAGCTACCTATCCGTCTAACGACTCTATAAAGTCCTCTAGTACGCTAGCTACCCCGTTAATATTAATATTATTAATAAGTTAACGAAGTTTTACCACTATTACTAACTCTATAGTAGCAGCCCCTATCGGTTTAAGTTTATAATAAAAGATAACTGCAATTTCAACTACGAGGTCGTTATTAATATTATATATCTCGATAGCAACCGCCCTGCCCTCTATATAGTTAATATAGCTACTACGTTTAATATAGCACGCTTTATAAAGGATATATCTGCTAAAACTATATAGTAGACCCTTTAGCTCTGCTAGATCGATATATACTAGGGCCTACCTAACTAGATAGTTATTAATACTAGCACCTCCTTTTGATCTGCTGAATTTCGCTAATCTACACGAAAGATAGCGATCTCTATAAAAGAGGTCCTAGTTAAGGCTTATAATAGCATTAGGAAGGTCGAATAATACTATAAGCTATTACGCTAGGCCTATGAGATTATCCAGGCGGAAGATCCCTCTATTAACCCTAATATCACCCTCTAAATAGCTATAAAAGCTATTAATAACGTCGCTAGGCCTAATAGCCTAGTATTAACCCTGCTAGTATTCGGAGCTTACCCGCGCCTAATAGATAATTTAGCGCCCTCGCTATTAATTATATAACGCACCCAAGCTATATAGAAGGCTACTAACGAGATCTGCTAACTCCACGCTAGTCGTTAGGTTAACGAGGCTATCGCAGCCTAAAATAGCCCTATAACTAAGCCTATATTAAGCCTACCTCTCTAGTCGGAGGTTAGAATATAGCGTGAAAAAGACGGCTAGAAGGGCTTTTACTAGCTTATCTCTAATAATAGCTATGAATATGTAGTTTAACTACCTAACGGGCTAAAATCCTTCTAGTTAATTATTATTAAACCTTACTACTAGTCGACCGACCTGCTAATAGAACCTGATAGTAATAATAATAGGATTGCAAACCCTAACAGGGCAACTGAGGAAGTCTATAATACTATTATTATTACTAATAACGCAGCTCTTACCCTACTATAGCGCCGAGGCTAGCCCCGCTATAACCCGGCGCCAGGTCCGACTTTAACTATACTCCTCGCTAAAACGGATATTACTACTACTAATAAGACCTTCCTATCTGCTAAAGAGTAATCTAACTACGACCTCGCTATTAAGTTATATAATAATAGCGTAATTATAACCCCTAGAGAGCCTTTTAAGTAGTTAACCCGATAAGAGATCGAATCCCTTATCGAACGAGGCGTATTTAACTTCGTTAGGTATAACCCTACCCGCTATAGTAGGATCCGGATTTTCTGCTCCTATATTATTAACGAGGTTAAGGGTAAGATAACCTAGCCCTATAAGAAGTCGAGACTTATTATTCAGGGCTATGCTAATAATAATAAAGAGGCTATTTTAACCTAGGCCCCTACGATCTAAAGAGCTAGTTAATAGCTAATCCTCGCGATCGCCCCGTTATTATTAGCTAATAGCAAAACCCTTTAGATCTGCAATATTACCTAAGCCTATATCTAGTCTACTACCTATCTCACCCGCCCTATCCTTGCTAAAATCCCCGCTTAAATATGGTATAAATACCCTGATAATACTATTATAGAGGTTATAAAACCCCTCTATAGCATCGCTAAGGCTAATACCTATTAGTAGGCTATATATAGCTACTATTATAAAGAGAGGCTTGAGATAGAGACTTCGTCGTTTAACCCCTGCCTGCTTATATTATTAAAAAATAACCTATCTTTCGCTATTATAGGTATGCAAACTAATAATATATTAGGCCTATTAAATGATACTTTTTCCGCCCTTAAGGAGGCTGAATTAACTAAAGCCGGCTTTTTAGCTAAACCTAAGCAGATCCTCGCTATTAATAACCCCCTCGTATTTAATAGTAGGATTATAACGATCGATAATAGTAATACCCTCACCCTTCGCTAAAAGGACCAAGGGCTTAAGTTATACCCTATCGACCCCTCTGCTGATGAAGCCGTCCGAAAGCAGCAATATATTAAATAACGCGCCCGCAGCGCATATATTGCATTAATTTGCTAACCTGAGGCCTGTTTTAACCTATCTATCGCTATATAATAGCAAAACCCTATAGTTAATAATATTAGAATCCTTAACTAGCGAATACTCTAGTAGTTATAATCCCTTAATAGAGGCCTTAGTTTCATCCCGCTTAACCTCGCTACTACGAAACTATTTGTTTTTATTAATAGATCTTTTGCTAATAACGACGACCTCTCGTTATAACTAGGTTTTATTATTATACTAGCTAATAAGACTAATAATAATAAGGTTATTAATACGTTTGAAATTAATAATAACGTTATCCACTATAGCTTAATGAAGTCAAAACGCGTTACCCGTAGTATACTAGCCTCGGAGATCTATAGCATAGTCGCTAGCGTTAATATAGCCTATGCGATTGTAATAACCCTCCAAAAGGTCTCTAATTAACTAGATCTACTATTAATATCGACTATTATTTATACTAACTCGTATTCGCTATATAAGTACCTCGTTAAGCTAGGTATAACGAAAGAAAAGCGCCTTATAATTAATATAATAGCGCTATAGCAGTCATATGAATACTATGAGATCGCAGAGATCCGCTAGATTTATAGCAACGATAACCCAGCTAACGGACTTACGAAGTTAATACCGAATAAAGCCCTCTAATAGCTTATTAATAATAATAAAGCGATAATACGGATAGAGGGGTGGGTCGTCCGATAGTAGCCGGGATCCTAGCCCATAGCCGGGGCCCTGCGCGCAGTAAAACTAGGGATATATAGCATATCGGGGGATAATAACAAGACGTGCGAAAACTGCGGTTATTAGGCTATTTAAGCCCCTTTTATAAGTAGTACTATTTAGTAGTTATCTCGATGAATATAAGCTATTATAGGGTAGGTACCGGTAGTAATAAAAGACTGCTAGTATTAGAAGCCCAGTCGGCAGTTCGTTGCCGACCCAACCGGCGCCACGTCGGGCCGATTAGACCCACCTATTACGCCGATTCAACCAATAGGAGGGCTAAGACCCTACATGCAAGGACTGCCTATATGGCTATTATAACCACCAAACTTATAATAGATAGATATCACGAATAACTATAGTATTACGGAAGAACCCTATCTTTCTGGTACGATTACCTGCGCAGGATAGTTATTCCGATACTAAAGTTATCTATTATCTATATTTATTACTTAATCTAGTAGGTTAGACTAGGTATTAAGTTATTCTAGCTTTTATAATATAGGATTATATAACTTATTAAGGAATATTAGTTAGAATTAATAGTCCTAGGTATAATAGTTATCTCCTAAAAATATCTATTAATGATTCTAGTTCTAGATAGTTAATAGATATAATATTATATATCCTAGCGTGGTCAAGTAGTTAGAGTTAGTATACTAGTTATCCTACTCGCTCTATTATTATATATAGCTTATTATATTATTATCTATATTTCTATTTAAGGGAATTAGCTTAGGGGCTTGAGTACTTATAATATAGTTATAATATAACTCTTCATCCTTCTTTAAAAAACTTAGATAATTATTTCCTATTATAATAAGACTTAGTTTATATTACTACTATTACTATTATATTATATGCTCATAATTAACTATATAGGCTAGCTAGAATATAGTTAATATAACTAGTAATAAGGTCTATAGTATTATTTAGGGTAAAACTAAGTATAACCTTATTAGGAGTTTGCCCTATAGTTATAGATTTTAAATTATTAAGTTAAAATTATACTCTAACTAATACCTTATCCTATGTATTAGGACTACTTATAGCTATAATATAAATCTATAGGGCGGGTTAAACTATTAGATTAGTTTGCTCGCTCTATCTATTAGTTTATAGATAATAAGCTATAGAATATAATAGCTTTATTCTAAGTTAGATCTATATATATTTCTATATATTAGATAGAAATTTCAGATCTTAATTACTAAGTATAATTCTAGGGAGACCCTAGTTATAATAAAGTAGGAAGTCTAGTAATCTATCTACTTATTGCTTAGTAGTATTAGTTTCTTACCTAGGTATTAAGCTAATTTATTTAGAGAATTTATTAGTAACTAATATAATATAATTATATCTATTTCTTATTATAAGTAAGCCAATGATAAAGTTAATAGTAATTATATATTATAAGCATAGGGGTAGTAGAATTAGTTATATACTGCTATATAGTTAGTAAGTATAGATCTTATATATTAAGTATTTAGGATATCCTACGAGGAATTAGTTTAGGTATTAGGTAAGGTATAGGATAAAGTATCCTAGTAGGGAGTAAAGTAACTCATTATATCCTATATAATTATCACTATAAATAGTATAGAAGATATCTACCTAGTAGTTCTATAAAATATATAATTAGTAATATATATTTAATATTACTTTCTATATAAAGCTATTATATATATAAAAAGGTAAGTTAGCTCTATTATTATATTCTAGGGCTAGGTTCTTCTATATTATATCTAAGATAGGCTTTAATACTAGATTAGATTATTATCTATTAGCTATCTTCCTATAGAAGTCAGGGTTAATACTAAGTAATATTATACTAATATTATCTTAAGTAGCTAGCAGGGTTAGGTTTAGTATATATTTATCTATTATTAGGTGCTATAGCTAGCATAGGGCTAGATTATTATTAGCAACAAACGCGGACTATACCTATACCTATATAGCCTATTCCTCAGGTATATTATTAGGAAGGATATTAAGTCTGCTATAATTAGGTTCTAGGTTATTATTACCCCTATTAGTTAGGAGTTAAGATAAGGTATTAGGGATAATATATTCTTTAGTAGTCTTATAAATAATAACTAGTTTAAACTAGCTAGTATATTCTATAGCTCTTACTAGTTTTTTATTATTAATACTAGCTACTATTATGACTATAATATTAATCTATCTTCATAATCTAAAAATAGATAAGTAGTAAATAGTAATATATATTAAATATTAAGAAGCTATAATCTACTACTTATATTCCTTTAGAACCTAAATAAATCCCAAGGTCTCTATTTTAGTTAGCTAATATATTTTCTTAATATAAGAGAATATTTATAATAGGTAGGAGATTAGTTAGATAGTAGTTCAGACTAGTGCCAATATTACTTTTCCTTAGTTATCTATTATATATTATAGAGTATTAGGGTTAATATAATATACTATTACTCTAATCCTAGTAGCTAATATATTAAAGTTAATAAATAATAATCATTCTATATTAGTTAGGGCTAAGTTAATTATTAGTACCTATTTTTTTCTATCTAGGGTCTTTACTAGTAATATAGAGACTATTCTTATTTATTTATTATCTAAGAAGTTTAGTTTTATATTATTTAAGTAGTTTAATAATCTCTATATATATAGGGATATTATCTTAGAAGTAACTATAAAATCTAATAAATATTTCGAGGTTATATAAAGTTATTAGGTACTTAAGTTATTTTATTATATCTAGTTTCTCTATAGTTATAGCTAAACTAAGAGTATTAATATACTATCTTAGTAATATTATACTAGGGAAGGTGATATAAGTCTTAGAGGGTCTAATACTAATATTTCTTAATCTAAGGAGTAATAGCAGTTATTATAGGTTAGCTAGGTATTCTTTATATATATTAGATATAAAAGCTATATTATTATTAAAGACTAAATACTAGTGCTACTAAATAAGATATCTATTTATTATTAGATATAAGCATTAGAATTCTTATATCCTATAATTATATAGTTAAAAGTATATTAGCTATTAGAGGTAATAATTATAAAACTGCTATATAATTCTAGATAAACTTGCTATTCGTAGTAGAATAAACCTATATCTATAATAGTAATATATTTTTTTATCTTTTATTATGGCCATAATATTATCTTATAACTATATAGGGTAGCTATTAGGTAGAGTGATCTTATTTAGAGCTTAGATATTAATAACTATATATCCTTTCTTCTGCTTGCTATTAACTTCGCACTAAACTACGAATACTAGAAATAAGAATAGTACCTATTTTATTATATAGTATAACTATCCCTATTATTATAATTTTATTATTATGTCTTATACTACTTCGCATTTAGGTATACTAATATTATAGATCTTTTGTATTTTAAGGAGCTGGTTTCCTACTTAGATTTTACTAATACTTAGAGCTATTAGTCCTATAGGAAGTTAGTAAAGCAAGTATCCTAGAATATATTAATAAACTCGTTTAAAATTTATAAAGGCTATTAGCTCTATTATTACTACTATAGACTATTATCCCTAGGGTATATTAATATATTATTTCTAGGTTATTAGCTTTAACTAGCTTAAAAATAGGTAAGTGCTCTCTAAAGAGTCTATTAGGTATAGTAGTACCTATGCTTATTGCTATATCTACTATATCTTTTATAATATTCTAGGAGTATGCTTCGTTATTAAGTGATACTAATATCCTAACTTATATATTGTAAGGGTCAAAGATAGGTTTATTAGACTTATTAGTTATAATAACATAGTAGATATTATAGGTAGCTAGTAATATATATAGAGAGAATCTATTAAAAGATACTAGCTTAAATATGAGGTCTTCTATAGTATATTAGATATAATATATAAGAAGTAATAAGGTAGTTATTCCTAGTTATAACGTTATTATAGTAGCTAATTAGATAGTTACCTTAATTAGTAGTTAGGTTCTAAGTTTACTTCTAATTAGTATTATAATTTTATAAAAGTTAATATAAGCTATAGATTCTCATAGCTTGAAATTAATTTTCTTAGGGATTAATATATTAGTACTAATTAATATATTAGCTTAGAGACTATTTACTAGGGAAACCTCTTTTTTAAAGTATATAAAAGTTAGATAACTATTTGCTATATTATAGATATAGAAGGGAAAAATAATATATTCATTACTAGAATAATAGTCTATACTAATATTATATACTATAAGTAATTATACTCGTTTCCTAATCTATAATTATAGAAACTATTTCTTAAGCTACTATTAGTCTATTAGTAATTAGCTATATCCTATATTACTATATACTTCTTATTCTATTATATCTTTAAAAGAGGTTATAATAATTATATATAAGTAAGTATATTATTAAGCTCTAAAGCTAGTTCTAATATCTTTAGTTATATCTATTATAGAAGTAATAATAAGAATTATAGTTTATATTAGGTCTAGGAGGTTATATTATTTATCTATAGAATCCTTAGTTATAAGGCTAATATTATCAGATTAACTTTTGTATACTATCTTATATGTTAGATTAAGGGTTAAGAAGCTTATTAACTATTAAATTAGTATTAGCTAGGGTAGGGGTTTCTAATATATTATATCTAGAGTAGGTAACTAATAAAGTATATCATTAGATTAGCACTTAGTACTAGTTATATATATATAGTTACTTACCTAAGGAAAATTCTTACTTATATATATTATATTAATAGGTTATAATAGAGGTAGTATAGAAGAATATTATATTAGCTACTAGTAGAACTAGATAGTAATCTCTATTAGGTGCTTCTATTTCCTTAATATCTTCTATATCATTAAAGTCTTATATTTTAAATAATAAATCGGGCTTATCTTATAGTATATTATTATACCCTTAATTACGATTATTAGCTGCATTAGTATAGCTATTTTATATATTAACAACTTCTGTAGTATAATAAGTAATACTATATCTTAGCTATTAGATAGGTTTTTAGTTAATATATAGTTAAAAGTAGTTATCCTCTGCTCGCTAGGTATCATTATATCCTAGATTCTAACATTTTAGAGTTAGACTAAGTTAGTTAGGTGCTATATTCTACTATTAGTAGAATAGATATTATTATAATTAATTATAGCTATTATAACCTAGTCTAGATTAGTTATTTATATTGTACTAACTATAATAGGGGACTAACTAGGGATAATTGTTCTTATATAGTTTTAGTATTAGCATGTAGGTATTATATTATTATCTATACTAGTAATTACTTCTGCCTTATTAAGGTTAGTAATAGGGTCTTCTTATATTAATAGTATACTAGTTAAATTCTAGATATCTTACAAGGTAGGGTGCTAAACATATTATTAATATTCCTCTAGCTAAGAAGGCTTATAATATTAGTCCTACCAGCTTATCTATAGTATTTTATTATAAGCTAAAGGTTATTATTAGATATTAGTTATATATTATTCTAATAAGTATACTTTCTCTAGTATTAATATAACTAAGAAATTAGGCTAGTATTATTATTATATTAGGTTTATGTAGCTATAACTGGATCTTAATATTAAGTAATTTAAATATAATATAGAGCTATATATAGAGATCTTAAACTTCTATATTTTATATATTTTAAATTATAATCTAGATATAGGGTTAGATAGTAAATCCTCTAGTAAGGTTAGTAATTATTAATTATTAGCTATAGAAGGTTTATAAAGTATTTCATAAGTCTTACTTAAATTATTATAGAGTATATTAAGTAGATACCAGATCAGGCTATAAAATAATCCTAACTTTTTAAGTATACTTAACTTAGCTATATACTAAGCTAAAGTAGTACTAAGTAAGTATAATAACTATACCTCTTTAATAGCTAGTTCTCTATATATATTAGCTAGATACTATATTCAATTATAGAAAATATAGATATTAGTATATATTATATACTTAGTTCTACTAGTAATACTATATTAAGATAAGTTATATACTATTAGATTAAAATATTATCACACGCCTTTTGGTGATATAGTCGGCCACCGCATAGCATTCCACGTAACCACGGTTAGGCTCAACGCCTATCCTTTAAGTAGGAGACTTCTAGTAGATAGCTTAGAAGGCTTAGCTATTATAGAAGATATTACTATATACCTATAATTACTTATTATACTATTTATTATTATTTATACTTATATTGCTCTTTTCCTCGTTTTACTCGCAGTCTTAGCAAACCTTATTATAGCCCTAGGCTAGTAGGAAGACTATAATATCTAATAGCACGACCTATCTCTTTTTTTCCTTATCTAAGACCTCCTTTATATTATAAAGACTTATAACGAGATAGAGGACTCGGACTTAACCTCGAAACCTCCTCCTAAAAGTATTTATATATTAAAAGGAAGGAAGGTAAAGAAGTTAAAGAGATAGAGGTCTTAACTATCGACTTATATAGCTAATTATTTAAGTTTAATATTAAATTAGTATAGTAATCCCTCTCTTATAGAAGAATATTATAATATAGGAGATATAGCTAGAATTAGATATTATAACGAGGCTCGTAGGCTCTATAGTTTCTAGCAGGCTTATGAGGATTATAACTTTACCCTTAGCCTTAGCAAACGATTTTATAACTAGATAGCGAACCTTGCTTCTCTTAAATAGGATAATAACTATATACCTTATATAGATATTATTAATATAGGCTAGAAGGCAAAAGCTAACTTATATTATTACTAGATACTCGAGCCTAATAACTATATAGCTATATTAATTAGTATTATTAATACGATTATAGCTATAAAGGATACTCTATAATAGTAGTACTTTTTATACCCCTATCTAGAGAAGAAAGCTTTTATAGAGCTAGCAAGAGAATCACCCTTCTGCCCCTAAGAGATAAAAGAGTTGCAACTCCTATCTAGTCTAGCTAGTTAGATATCGAACCCCTAGGACCTCCTATTAAGGCAAGAGCTATAGCAAATAATATTTATAATAAGAGTAGCAAAAACCCTAAACTATAAGTTATAATACTAGAAGATACTATTATAGAACTATTAGAGCGAAAACTTCATAGAATACTATAAATTCTTTATAATACTACTATAAGTCTACTAAAGTAAGACCTATTAGTAGGGAGGACCTAGCTACTATAGTAGACTTTAGCGCTACTACTAATATTTTTACTATTATCCTAGGGGCCTTACCCGGAGCTACTAGCCTAGGGTCTCGAGGCTTTACTCCTTCGAGTATTTAGCTAGCTTAAGGCTAATACTAGGATGCTATAGCCTGCGGGAACCTAATAGGAAGGTAGATTTGCCTAATAATATAATATTTTTTAGCTAGATGCTAATAAGAAGTATAGTATAGAGCTCGTCTTTTATAACTAGGATATTCTATACTATAAAGAGATAGATCTATAGATCTCTAGCTTAGATACTAAAACTACTAGCCTAGCTATAGTATTAGAGATTATATAGAATTAGAGCTCTCTACTACGAGGAAAAGCACTTAGCTAGTAGGAATATTAACTTAGGATAATTAAACGATAGAACTACCTCTACGAGGGATATTATACCCTATATAACGCTATTAGGAGATATTTTATATAAACCTAATAGGAGTCTATCTAATAGATCGCTATATATAAGTTTACTATAGAAGACCTTAAGGGAGATAAAGATATTTATAACTTTACCTAGAACTATTTTAAATATAGTAGAGCGTAGATAGGATTAATATCTATAGTTAGCTAGCTATTAATAATCTTCTATAATGCAATTAACCTAGAGCTTTAGCGATTCCTAGATAAACTAACTACTAGCAATACTCTCGAGGATTACCTTAATATAGCTAAGAAAAAACATAAGGTAGTTTAGCGCAGACTCTAGGCGCTAATTAGTATTAACTATATAATAGAAGAATCTAACGATATAATATAGACTAATAACAAGGGACTATAACGGAATAACTAAGACTTCTAACGGGATAATCATAATAATCCGCAACCCTAATAATATTATTAACCTTAGTAGCATTTAGAGCCTTAGCAACGCTTCTAGCGCTCTAATAACTATTAAAACTAGAAAGATTGCTACCTATAGAACTAGCTACGGAGAAACCCAGGTTTTTAACGTTATGCGTAATATAATAGACTAGGATAGACTAACTTTTACGCCTATTATATATAGGAGGATTATAATAATAATTATAATATTAACGACCTCGTCGATAGCAGCTATATCCTACTAGACGTATAGGAAGTCCCCTATGATTCAGCTGCCCTATCGGAGCAACTATATAAAGAGGAAACGGCAGGCTAGACGACGGACGTCGTATTTATAGCGAGAAGCCTGCTAGCGAGCTCCCTAACTGCTTTAGTTATAAACTCTATTATATACTATATTAATAATATAGTAAATTTCGCAGGTCTCGTTACGATTCCCCTAGCGAATAATATATAGGTATTACTTAAGAAAAACCAAATTATTAACGCCTAGGTAAAACTAGTGAAATAAATAATACTAGCTAAACGGATATATCTCCGCCTTAACGTAAAAAGCGATAATATAGCTAGCCTAGAGGAAGTCTATATTAATATAAGTACCTTAATAACTCTAGTTAATAGGAACTAGGTGCTATGCTTTGCGCGAAATCCCACGTTTTAAATAATAGAACTATAGAAGATAAATATAGTAGACTTAACCTTTTAGGTAATAGAGCAGGTTATATTTAACTTCTATATCCTAGGTATTATTAGCAATATAGAGATCTATAGCTACGTTATTATTATAGCTAGAGTTATAAATACCCTTAGAGCGAATCTTCTGCTAGGAACACCGTTCTATAAAGATCACGGGCTAGTTATAGACTTTAATAAGGGTATAGTTAAGTTCCGCTTAGTATACGGAATATAGTATCTAGTTTAGTTCAGGAGATAGTATTTAGTAACTAGATGAGTTAATAATACCTATACCGTAGTTATTCCTATGTAGAGCGATGTATTTGTTATTACTAGCTTTATTAACCTCCCTAAGTTAAGCTAGCAAGGCTCTAATACTTAGTAGTTTCAATCTAGTTATATAGGCATAGTTAATATAATAGTTATAGTAGATAACCCTAAGCTCGTCCTTATATAAAATATAACGGATAGGCTAATAATAATCCTAAGAAGCTAGCAGCTAGGCTATATTATCCTAATAGAAATAGAGGAGATAGCTAACCTCGTTAACTATATAGATATTATCACCCTTATAGGAGGAGAATTAAACTCGCGCTAGTTCTCGCAATCTGAATTTAATAGAGCTATAGGAAATATAGCAGCTAGTATATAATTTATAACCCTACCTGCTAAATCTAGCCTAAGACTGCCTTATTAAGCGGATAATATTCTATCCTATAGAATATCTAAGCTAAAAGATATCCTAGTTATATATAGCAAGGATGGAGTCGAGATCTGCAATTAGGATGCGGTTTTTATTAGTAGACTTAAGGAAATCCTCGATAACCGAGATATCTACTATAATAAGGGGATTATACCTATGCCGGATAACTAATATATATATATTAAGCTCGTTAAAGGGTAGCAAAACTAGAAGGCTATAGTAAAGCCTTACCCCCTTAGCGCTAAAGACCTCGAAGTTATTAAGAATATCTATAGTAAGATGCATACTAACAGCAAGATAGTATAGGGTAATAAGCTAATCCTAGTTATCTATGCGCTCTTTATTATATAGCGAGTAGTTAATAGTATAAAAAAAGGCAGGGTTGTTATTAACCTCTGCCCTCTTAACTAAATTACTATCCTAGATATATACCCGCTTCCCGACTAAGATGATATAATAGATGCCCTTAAAGGGAAGAAACGTATAATAATATTTAACGCTACTAGGTTCTTCTACTAACTACTAATCTACTTAAGATATTATAATAGGATAGTAGTAATAAGTCCCTATAGTATCGAGGTTTCTAACGTTATCCTCATGGGATTTAAGAACTTGCTAGCTTATGCCTAGTATTTCATAGATCGCCTCCTATATAACTATAGGTACTTTGCTCAAGTATATATCGATAATATTATTATCTTTAGCAATAATAACGAGGATTATCTCTAGCACGTTAATATTATTCTTAAGCTCTTCGAGAATAACCGCCTTTATATCAAACCTAAGAAGTCCTTTATAGGGTTTCCTAAAGTAAGACTCCTTAGCTATACTATAAATACTAATAGTATTAAACGAATAAAGGATAGAATCGCAGCTTTTAAGAACCTCTACTTCCTGAAAACTCTCTATAATATCGAGAGATACCTCGGAATAGCTAGATAGCTATAACGCGATATACCCTAGTATAATATTATTATAATACTACTATAGGATAGAAAGACCTATCTTACTGCGAAACTCTATAATAAAAACATACTTCCTAACGGTCTATTAAAAGCAGTTCGAATAAAGAGGGTCTAAAAGGTATTATTTAAGCTAATATTAAGCGAGCAAGAGGTATAGAATACCCTCTAAGAGAATCTCTATAACTAGGTTATAAGATACTATTATAACCTAAATAAGCCTATATTTTTTTAAGGTTAATGCCTATAAAGGCAGCTTTAGGCTTATGGTATTCTAACTAGGTATCCTATAGAGTAATACTAATATACCTAGCAAAGATATCACATAAATCCACATCTAACTAGTGCTTTTTCTATCTAAGGTTATATCGCTATTAGAAAAGCGATACTTCGCTATAGAGGTAGAGGTAATAATAGTAATATAAGCTATAAAAAAGCTCTACAAGCTCGTGCAATTAAATAAGTACCCTATATCAATTCTTATAGATTATATAGCTATAAAGGGAATTCTTATATATACCTCGCTATAGACTATAGACCTTAATAAGGCTAACCTGCAGCTCGCTAGCGCTATGAACTACTTATTGCAATTTAACCTTAATATTACTTATATACTAGGGAAGCTTAACGTTATCCCTAACGCCCTCTCGCACTTGCTATTACTTATAGCCTCAGGCCGAGCCGATAGGTTTGAGGATAGCGACGTTCTCGCGGAAATAACCTATAATAATAATAATAATAATATAGGATTTATAAGTATAATTAACTAGTTAGCTAAGAAGTCCTAAGCCTATAGAGCAATAGGGGAGATAACTATAAGCATTTCAGAGGACTTTATTACTAAGATTATAGATAATTATACTAACGACATAAGGTATAGCAAAATTCTTAAATAACTCCGATCCTAGTAGAAGGAACTAAGCAAGTAGTAGTTACTATTTAACGCTACTACTAAGGAAAATAGTGCTAGAGCTGCTAGAAAAGCCCTAAAACGCTATTAAATAACTCCTTAGAGTCTATTGCTAGAAGGGCTTATCCTTTATATAGCTACTAATAGCACCCGGAGACTCTATATCCCATATAAGTTAGTACCTATAATTCTCTACCTTAGCTATAACGAAAAATACTACCTTAGCGCGGACTATATAATAGTAGAAATATCGACTTTTTAGTTCTATAATAAGAAGTCGCTCATAAGACGATATATTACTTACTGCAACTAGTATAAAGAGAACTAAATTAACTACTAAAGGCTACTAGGATAGCTATAACCTATCCTTATTATAGATATCCCTTATAATACTATTACTATTAACTTCGTTACTAATATACCTAAGGTGCTATCCTAGGGAAGTCCCTACGCCCTGCTAGGTTTCCCGGAGTTAGATATATTAGCAATAGTAATATATAAATTCTCAAAGAAGATAATCCTTCTAGTAGGATATTCGACTTATAGAGCAAAAGAATAAGCAATAGTCCTACTCCGCGCATTTTTCCTCTTAGACTAGGGAATTCTATATTATATTATTAGTAACTAGGATCCTAAGTTTATTTCTATAGTATAGTATATAATATTTAATACCTTCTATATTAGGCTCCTCCTCTTAATAGCATACTACCCCTAGATAGATAGGTAGAGCGAAAGAATAAACTAAACTATTGAAATTGCAATATAGTTCCATACGTCTAAATCCCCTAATATACCGTGGACTAACGTATTACCTACCCTATAGTATAATCTTAATAACTCCCTATCTACTATAATCGGATAATCGCTAAACGAGGTTATACTCAGATTCAAGCTATAGAATATCCTCAACATAGTTATATAAATAAGCGCCCTGACTAAGAGCCTTATTATCCTTAGGTAGATATATTAGAAGGAGGTATTACTACTTATTAATATAGCGAATACCTCGCATAAGGAGAGATATAATAACTACTACTCTAATATAACTTTTAATAAAGGGGATAAAGTCTAGATATAACTTAGCAAAGGATTCTACTTACTAGGATAATATAATAGCAAATAGACCTCTAGATAGATAGGACCCTTCTGAATTAAGCGTGTTATTAGTCCTCTCGCCTATAAGGTAGATATTCCTAAGCACTAGCGGGTTTACCTAATCCTCTCTATAGCCTAGCTATATAAGCTGGCTTAAGGAAAAGACCTATTTAACTATAAGACTTAGCTACTAAAGCTTATTAAGGTTAATAGTAGTAAGGAGTAGGAACTTAATTATATTATTAAATAAAGAGTCTTATAGAGGAGTTATAAACCTACTATTAAATACCTTATCTAATAGAAAGGCTTTATAGCAAAAGATAATACCTAGGAATAAAGAGACTCCCTATTGCCTAATATAAACGATCTTATTAATAAGCATAACGCTAAATTCCCCTTTAACTAGGATAATAAAAGAGCTATAAGAAGGTATATACCTTATATATAACTAAATAGTTTTCCTATCCTTTTAATAGGACGAATATATCTATCCTAAATTAATATCAGGACTATAAGTTTTCCTTTTATTATTACTATTTTTATTATTAACTACTCTTCCCTCGATCTCTCTATCTTATATCGAAATAAATAGGAAGGAGCGGAGGGTGCTAACTTTTATATACCTTCCTTACTAACCCCTATTATAAATTTCTTTTTTATACCTTCCTTTCTATTTACTATACCTACCTACTTTTTATTTAAGCGTGCTTATACCCTTTATTTATTTACTTCTCTCTTATATATTAATTATTATTTAATAGACCTCTTATAATAAGTAATAATATTATCCTAATCTGCTAAATATAGCCTCCTAAATGCTAGCCTAACTAATATTATTTTAATAATAGCTTCTAAAGGTAAGGAAGTTACTAATAACTACGAGGTCCTATCCTCTTACTTATCTAATAATAGTAGTAGCTAAGACGAGGGTGCTAACCCCTAGAATAACGAGGTGCTTAACCCTATCTCCTTGCGCTAAGGTAGTAATAACTAAGTTAGTAACTATAGTATTAACCTTAGCACTCTAGTTAAGACTCGCAAGTCTGCTACTAAGAAGAAGAAGTCCTATAAGGACTATAAGAAGGATAAGCAAGCAGCTAAGAAGAACTTCTTCGCTATAGATACTAAGACCTAATACGAGGAGGTTATTAATAATAATACTAATAATATTTAGAACAACGATACCTAGGCTACTAAGCTAGTCTGCGTTATTACTAGTACTACTATTAATATCAAGGAGCCTGCCCTAGCTAAAACTATAGCTACTACCCCTCGTAAGACTCCTAAGAAGGGCTACCCTAGCCTTATAGCCTAGCGCTAGCAGATTAATAAGGCGAAGGCTTATATTAATAACGCTTTTCTATACTACCCCGATATAGTCCTTATTAAGGAGATCGAGAAAATCCTTAATAATATCAAGCCTTTTGAGAATATGTTTTCTAACCTCTATATTAGATATATCTAGGATACCCTTAAGCGAGCATATAATATATATATTAATAATAATACTATTGGAAGCCCAGTCGGCGGTTCGTTGCCAACCCAACCGGCGCCACGTCGGGCCGATCGGACCCACCTATTGCGCCGATTCAACCAATAGGAGGGCCAGGACCCTATATACAAGGACTGCCTATATAGCTATCGTAACCACCAAACCTATAATAGATAGATATCACGAATAACTATAATATTACAAAAGAACCCTATCTTTCTGGTATAATTACCTACATAGGATAGTTATTCCGATACTAATTAGTAGTTAACTTAACTATTATAACTACTCGAGTTACTACAGATCAGCAAGGTTTATCACTACCTATAACAGAAGAGACGTCTCTGCTATTAATATCACCGCTACTAGCAGAGGGATTAAAGCAACCGTTATAGGCTACTATAATAACTATTTAATAATATCCAGGCTGCTTTACGCCTATATATAACGATTAGTTAAGTAAACGACTATAGCGATAATATCCAGGCTGCTTTACGCCTATATATAATAACCTCGATATAAAAAGCTATAATATCGCGAAAATAATATATACCATACCTACTCCACCACTCTATTCACAATAGCTACCCCAACCGCTAAGCCGGGTAGCAACCCCCCTCCTCCTCCTACTACCTACGATAGATCTATCTAAGGATCTATCTCTAGCGATATCCCTATCCCTACCTAGCTTAAGGGTATTATCTAGCCTAACTTATAGAGCAAGGTCTTTAAGATCGACGAGGAAAGTAATAATATTCCTAATATATCCGTTAAATAAGTAAATATATAAATAGGCTATTAACTTAAGGTCTATAAGATCAATAAGAATACCAGCCGAGCCTTCTAGCGCGAGTTCTTATACGACTTTATTAGCTAGACTACTAAACTATTTAGCAAAACTAACTAGAAGCTTAGGAAGGCCCTCAAAGACTATATTATTAGCTATAGAGTATAGGTTAATCTAGTAGTTAGAATAATCTCTATTAGGCTCGTTAAGGCTATAAATAGACCTAAGTTCTATTACTAGAGCTAAGCCTAGTTAGATGCTTATATAGATAACTTCCTATAATACCTCGCTAATAACCTAATATTTATTTGCGAGATATTAGTACTAGTTACGCTTGCACGCCTACCCTATCTCACGAGGCCTGACGAGAGCCTCGCATAAGCTAGAACCCCGTAGTTATAAACCCCTCTTATAATAGCGCTAGTAAAAACCACGCCTACTAGCGGAGATAGCGCAGTTAATAATAACTAGGATATAGGCTATAATAGCATCCTAGCTATACTAAAGCAGTTAATAGATCTAGCTAAGCTTTATACTAATAATATAAAGTATAGTAGCGCTAAATACGACGTCTTAGAGGCAAAATTAACTATCTTTTGGGATATATACGAGAAGGTCGGGATCTAGCAATCGCAAGTAGCTAGCGCCCTCCCCCTTATACTAAAAGGCTGAGCCCGCGATTACTATTTCAACCGACTTAGTAGCGCCTAATTAAGCCTCCTAGCTATAGTTAAAAAACTCTATAACTACTTCAAATCCTATAATACCCGCTAGGCCTACTTAACGGAGTAGCGCTAGGCTACGTTAGCCTAGGTTATCTATAATAACCCCTCTAAAACGAGGATAGAATGCTTAGAGATCCTCGTTAACTATATAACTAAGGTCTAACGAGCCTTATTGCTAGCCTACTACTCCGATCTTATCCTATAGGACTATATCGTTAACGCCTGCTAAGGGGTTGAAGAGTGCTATCTTTGCCTTTTTAACCCTACTAAGTTAATAAAAGGGGTCCTTAGCTAGTTATATTCAGCTATTTTAATAATAACCCAGCCTATAGCGCAATATATCGCTGAAAATAACGATAGGACTGGGGTCTATTGGACCGACCGCACCTACTATAGCAACGGCTAAAAGAATCGTTTTAGGCCCTATACGGCTAGCAATAGCCTTAATAACGCAATAAGAGCTAAAAAGTACTATATTTATAGCAAACCCGACTATTAGTTGACGAAATATACTAACAATAATTATCATAAGGCTTATAGCAAGTTTAAGAGCAGCTAATACGTCCAAAACAATGCTAACCCTGCTGAATATCACTAGTTTTTAGCGTGGTATAAGGGTATCGAAGACCTCGTAGCCACTGCGACTAACCCCTCCGTTATTAATAACCCTATTACCCTCTTTTACTAGTCGTTATCTATTAATAACGATGACGGTAACGAGGTTAATAGCACCGATAACGAGGCCTTCCTCACTACTGCCTGTTTTAACCAACCTACTGCAGTTAATGGCAGTAATATGATAACCCGCTTAGCTAACTAGTCGACCCTCTATGCAATTAACCGCGTTAAACCCTCTTATAATACGTTAGTCGATAAAAATAATAATCCTATCGTAATATATATCACTAACCGTTATTTATTAACTATATTCAGAGGGATTATCCCTAACTCTAGCGCAGCCCGATATTCAACTAGGGGTTACCCGCAGTTCCTAGCCCTATACAAGAGGGTTAATTGCTAACTTAACCCCTCTATAGCCGGGGCAGCCTCGATCCGCTTTAGCAGCGCTAACCCTATCGAATCCCTCGGAATAATAGTTACTATAACTCTTTTTAGCGATATAACCTTCTACATGATACTAACGAATACCCCCTTCTTATTATCCCTTTATAATATAGACCGACTTAGCGTGAAATTTAATAATATTGCTAACTAACTTATTCATAACGACCTCACGACCCCGGTTATATAACTATAAGGCTACCTATAGTTTATAACTAACCCGGAAGAGGCTATTATAAGTTATAACCTCACTACCGTCGAATTACGCTATATCTACCGTCTTTTTAGTTACCTATCCGTCCAACGACTCTATAAAGTCCTCTAGCGCGCTAGCTATCCTATTAATATTAATATTATTAATAAGTTAACGAAGTTTTGCTACTACTACTAACTCCATAGCAGCAGCCCCTATTAGTTTAAGTTTATAATAAAAGACGACTGCAATTTCAACTACGAGATCGTTATTAATATTATATATCTCGATAGCAACCGCCCTGCCCTCCACATCGTTAATATAGCTACTATATTTAACGCAGCACGCTTTATAAAGGATATATCTGCTAAAACTATATAGTAGACCCTTCGAATCTGCTAGATTAATATATACTAGGGCCTACCCGACTAGATAGTTATTAATGCTAGTACCTCCTTTCGATCTGCTAAATTTCGCTAATTTGCATAAAAGATAGCGATCTCTATAAAAGAGGTCCTAGTTAAGGCTTATAATAGCATCGGGAAGGTCGAATAATACTATGAGCCGTTATGCTAGGCCTATAAGATTATCCGGGCGGAAGATCCCTCTGCTAACCCCGACGTCGCCCTCTAAATAGCTATAAAAGCTATTAATAATATCGCTAGGCCTAATAGCCTAGTACTAACCCTACTAGTATTTAGAGCCTACCCGCGCCTAACGGACGATTTAGCGCCCTCGCTATTAATTACATAATACACCTAAGCTATATAGAAGGCTACTAATAAGATCCGCCGACTTTATACTAGTTATCAGGTTAATAAGGCTATCGCAGCCTGAAATAGCCCTATAACTAAGCCCACGTTAAGCCTACCTCTCTAGTCGGAGGTTAGAGTATAGCGTGAAAAAGACGGCTAGAAGGGCCCTTACTAGCTTATCTCTAATAATAGCTATAAATACGTAGTTTAACTACTTAACGGGCTGAAATCCTTCTAGTTAACTATTATTAAACCTTACTACTAGTCGACTAACCTGCTAATAAAACCCGATAGTAATAATAATAAGACTACAACCCCTAATAGAGCAACTAAGGAAGTCCACGATACTATCGTTATTACTAACGACGCAGCTCCTACCCCACTATAGCGCCGAGGCTAGCCCCGCTATAACCTAGCGCCGGGTCTAACCTTAACTATACTCCTTGCTAAAACGGATATTACTACTACTAATAAGGCCTTCCTATCTGCTAAAGAGCAATCCGATTATAACCTCGCTATTAAGTTATATAATAATAGCGTAATTATAACCCCTAGAGAGCCTTTTGAGTAGTTAACCTAATAAGAGATCGAATCCCTTATTAAACGAGGCGTATTTAACTTCGTTAGGTATAACCCTACCTGCTATAGTAGGATCCGGATTTTCCGCTCTTATATTATTAATAAGGTTAAAAGTAAGATAACCTAGCCCTATGAGAAGTCGAGACTCGTTATTTAGGGCTATACTAATAATAGTAAAGAGGCTATCTTAACCCAGGCCCCTACGATCTAAAGAGCTAGTTAATAGCTAATCCTCGTAATCGCCCCGTTATTATTAGCTAATAGCAAAACCCTTTAGATCTATAATATTACCTAAGCTTATATCTAGTCTACTACCTATCTCACCCGCCCTATCCTCGCTAAAAATCCCCGCTTAAATATAGTATAAATACCCCGATAATACTATTATAGAGGTTATAAAACCCCTCTATAGCATCGCCGAGGCTAGCACCTATTAGTAGGCTATATATAGCTACTACTATAAAGAGAGGCTTAAGATAGAGACTTCGTTATTTAACCCCTGCCTGCTTATATTAATAAAAAATAACCTATCTTTCGCTATTATAGGTATATAAACTAACGATATATTAGGCCTATTAAACGACGCTTTTTCCACCCTTAAGGAGGCTAAATTAACTAAAGCCGGCTTTTTAGCTAAACCTAAGCAGATCCTCGCTATTAATAACCCCCTCATATTTAACGGTAGGATCGTGACGATTAATAATAGCAATACCCTCACCCTTCGCCAAAAGGACTAAGGGCTTAAGTTGCACCCTATCAACCCCTCCGCTAACGAAGCTATCCAAAAGCAGCAATATATTAAATAACGCGCCCGTAGCGCGTATATCGCATTAATTTGCTAACCCGAGGCCTGTTTCAACCTATCCGTTGCTATGCAATAGCAAAACCCCATAGTTAATAATATTAGAACCCTCAACTAGCGAATACTCTAGCAGTTGCAATCCCTTGATAGAGGCCTTAGTTTTATCCCGCTTAACCTCGCTACTACGAAACTATTTATTTTTATCGATAGATCTTTTACTAATAATAACGACCTATCGTTATAACTAGGTTTTATTATCATACTAGCTAACGAGACTAACGATAATAAGGCTATTAATACATTTGAAATTAATAGTAATATCATCTACTATAGCTTGATGAAGTCAAAACGCATTACCTATAGCATACTAGCCTCGGAAATCTATAGCATAGTCGCTAGTATCGATATAGCCTATGTAATCGTAATAACCCTCTAAAAGGTCTCCGATCGACTAGACCTACTATTAATATTAACTATTATTTATACCGACTTATATTCGCTATATAAGTACCTCGTTAAGCTAGGTATAACGAAAGAAAAGCGCCTTATAATTAATATAATAGCGCTATAGCAGTCGTATGAACGCTATGAGATCGCAGAGATCCGCTAGATCTATAGCAACGATAACCTAGCTAACGGACTTATGAAGTTAACGCTGAATAAAGCCCTCTAATAGCTTATTAATAATAATAAGGCGACGATATAGATAGAGGGGTAGGTCGTCCGATAGTAGCTAGGATCCCAGCCTATAGCCAGGGCCCCGCGCGCGGTAAAACCGGGGATATATAGCATATCGGGGGATAATAACAAGACGTGCGAAAACTATAGTTATTAGGCTATTTAAGCCCCTTTTATAAGTAGTACTATTTAGTAGTTATCTCGATAAATATAAGCTATTATAGGGTAGGTACTAGTAGTAATAAAAGACTGCTAGTATTAGAAGCCTAGTCGGCGGTTCGTCGCTGACCTAACTAGCGCCACGTCGGGCTGATCGGACCCACCTATTACGCTGATTTAACCAATAGGAGGGCCAGGACCCTATATGCAAGGACTACCTATATAGCCATCGTAACTACCAAACCTATAATAGATAGATATCACGAATAACTACAGTATTACGGAAGAACCCTATCTTTCTGGTACGATTACCTGCGCAGGATAGTTATTCCGACAAATACCTATAGCAAGCTTCTCCCTAGTTATACCTAGGTCTTTGCTATATACTTTTGCAATACCTATAGTTATACTAATAGAATTATTACTAGTAACCTTATTATAATAAACTATATTAACCTCCTTTCTATCGCCCTGCTTATTAATATTAGTAATATTACTATTATAGACCTATTAGCCTGAAAGGATATTAAAAACGCAAAGGACCTCGCTAATAAGGCTAAGGGTAATATTAATACTATTATTAATAGCATCTAATAGGAAATCCTTCCTCGCTTTAATACTATAGAGGCTAACGTAGCTAACGTAGATATTATTAATATTAATACTATTAGTAAGTATCTTGCTAAACTTAAGAATAATAGCACGTCTAAGCAAGTAGTTGCTAATAAGATTTATATAGCTATTAATATAGTTAAGACTAAGGAGATTATAAGCCTTTGCGCTAAGATCGCAAACCTCTATATTATAATTAAGGGTTTCTAGTATACTAGCAATAAGTAACCTATGCCTAGCGATGCTAGTAATAATAATACTACTAAGCGCTAGCAGATATCTAAGTTCGATGCACTCCTCTATAAGCGCGACGCCTAATTAATAATATTATAGTAATTTCTAATAATTAGGATATAAAGAAGGAGAGAAGGGAATATTAAGTATATATATCCTAGATTAATAGAGATAGTAATCGGGATAATTGCTTTTTAAAAATGGGGTATATATTATATGCCTTTTAGTAATATAGTTAGCTACTACGTAGCATTCTATATAACTATAGTTAGGCTTAATACCTATCCTTTAAGTAGGAGACTTCTAGTAGATAGCTTAGAAGGCTCGGCTATTATAGAAGATATCACTATATACTTATAATCGCTTATTACACTATTTATTATTATTCATGCTTATATTGCTCTTTTCCTCGTTTTACTTGCAGTCTCAGCAACCCCTACTATAGCCCCAGGCTAGTAGGAAGACTGTGACAAATATCCTCTATCTTCTATATATAAAGGTCCTTAAGCTAGGTTTAAGTTAGGTAAATTCTTATATCCTTAGGGAGGTTAATTCTACTAAGCTTCGTTCTATATAAATAATATAGTAATAATAACTACCCTTATTATAATATTAGCTAATATCTCTATTATTATAGCTATAGGAGCTAGTAGTAGATTCTATAGGTAGTTATTTCTAGCAGGGTTTCCTTTATTATTATCTATTCTTCCTAACTTAATACTAGGTATTAGTAATAAGTCTATAAATTAGATTTTATTAAAAGTATTAGTTAAGCCTAATAAACTATTTATTAATAGGGAGTAATCTAATCCCTTATTATACTAGGTTTTAGACTATTATAATATAATTAGTTTAATAGAGAATAGGGGTTAGTTAGGAGTAATAAAAATAGCTAGGTTATATCTTATGCTATATTAATAGGTTAGATAAGGTTAGAGTACTTCTTTATATTATAGAATAATTACTATACAAGTACTTTAAATACCTCTCTTCCCTTTAAGCTACTTAATTAGGAAGTTAGATTTAATTAATTTATTATGAAAACTATTTTAAAAGTCCTTATTAAAACCTTTATAATAAAGTAAGATAAGTGCTTAATATTAGTTATTATTAGTTACTTCTTATATAATAGGGTAGTTAGGATATATATAGTAGAAATATAGTAGTTATCTTGTGTCACGGCGCTGGGCTGGACCTACCTGAGTTTGGGGTCACGTGACCGCTAAGCTACGTGATCTCTAGGCGCTAGGCTAGACCTACCTGAATTTGGGGTTATGCGACTACTAAGTTATATGATCTCTAGGTAAGCCTTTAGCCTTCTAGGGCTATGCTAGCCTATAGATAGACTTTTCCATTCTTTAATATAGAATCTACTTAATAGAGTATAATTAAAATATATTAACTTTTACCTTTTTACTATTTATAATACTATTCTATATTTATCTATTAATTCTCTAGATATAGAAGTATAATATCTTAATTAACTATTATTACCCCTACTTTATTAATTAACTAATATACGTATAGCATCTTACTAAGCGCCAAGCTAACTAATTTATACCCTAATTAATCTAAATTTAATTAATACCCCCCCTCTAGCTTATAATAATATACTAAATAAGACCTAACTAGTTAGTTATAGTTATAAGGCTATAATAGCGCTTATAATTAATATTAGAAAGCTCTTAGAGCCTTATATTAAAGCCTTTTAATAATACTATATCATATTACCTAACTATAATACCCCTCTATATAAGGACCTAAAGGTCTTTAACCTAAATAAGCCTATAGAAGAGCAGCCTATTAAAAGCCTATTTATAGATCTTAATATATGCAAGGAACAATAGCGGGTGCAAGGTGCAAAGCCACGCTATCAGCAAAACGTCGGCGAATTAGGGACGGATAAATGCACCTTGGAGAAAACTCTGCAAGCTGCAGACTTAGAAGGTTAAGCAATAGAGTTGTAAGAGTATGGCTATAGGCCTAAACCAGGAAAGGCTAGAATGCTGAAACGTAAGTATCCGTTGTTATATTGAACTATTACTTAACCTTCTAAGTTTTTTGCTTGCAGAGTTTTCTCTAAGGTATATTTATCTGCCCCTAACTTGCTAACGTTTTACTAATAGCGTAGCTCTATATCCTATACCTGCTATTATTCCTTATAATTACCCCCCCTTCTCAAGCCTTAGTCCCTAAGGTATACTAATAGGGTGATATAGCTCTATATCGCTAACTATAGGGCGATAGTTTAGCGTCTTTATTATATTATTTGCTATTGCTCCTTCCTGCGCTAGATTTGGGCTGCTATAGCGAATAACGTATTTTACTTTCTAGCGCTTTATATATTTTTGAATTTTGAGTATCGCTATTATTTTTTAATTAGTTACTAATAGTTATATAACTAGTTAGTAGTATATAGTTAGTAATTATTTAGCCTTATTACCTAGTAATGCTAATTATAAAAGGGCGTCTTCTTTTTAAGGTCTCTAACCTAGCTGAATTTTTCCCTCTTTAGTATTCTTTTTTAACTTAGCAACCTCTATTATTTTCTTTATTATATATTTAGTAAGCTTTCGCTATAATTATTAATTTTCCTTCCTCTTTCCTTTCTAGTTTATCTCTTTCCTTATTATCTCGCTAATTATCCTCTATAATATCTTATATCGCGCGCATAGGTATAATACTTACTAAGTATTTATATAATCCCGAGATCCTTTCTAGCAACCTTATTAGTAATACTAATAGTAGCTATCCCTGCCTTAGCTATTTCTATAAGATATATTAAGACGTTATTAACCTTCGATATATATATAGCGAATATATATAGAAGTATATCTATTATAACGTTAATAAAAAGAAATATACTACTATAAGTCTCCGCTAGTTCGCTACTAGGTTGCTATATACTAACGCCTAGTAGGTTCCCTAGGAGCTTTAGGGCGTAGCCTAGATAACCTAGAATATATTCTACTAGATCTAAATTTAGAAATATAAGGGTATCTTAACCCCCCTTTATTATTATTATATTCTCATTTCCCTTATTAACTATTTAGTAATATAGAAATATATTACTAAGCTTATCTATAATCCTATTACTAGTAGTAGTAGCTATAATATAGAGCAGCTTTAACTCTAGGAGCTCGCCTCTATCTATGAGCACCTAGCTCTTAATATCCTAGTTCGCATAGGCTATTATTCGCTATTCCCTCGCTAGCTATATCCTACTAATAATTAGTTCTAGGTTAGTACCCTTTATAATAATATTAATATACTTTAGCGCCTAAACGCTGCCTAGCTGCTATATATTTATAATAATAGTCCCGCTATATACCTCTATAATAAGATTAATTATCTAGTTAATAACCCTTTAATAAAGCTAGTCCCTAAGTGCTCTTATAAGTATAATATTAGCTCTTTTCCTAAATTTAGCTAGTTACTTCAAGATAACCTCGTTAAGTATACCTCTAATAATATTCCCTCCTGCTTTATTACTATTACTAACACTTACCCTATCTTATATACTTCCTATTTTTATACTCCTGTTAAATATAGCTAAGAGGATAGTAATAATTTAGCAAAGAAGGCTAAGAAGGCTAAAAAAGCTAGGATTACTATTACTATATCTAATAGCAGCTCTAGGGATACGTCGGGTAATAAAGTAGGTAGTAGCTCTAGTAATAAGTCGGGTAGTAACTCTAATAGTAAGTCTAGTAGTAAGTTAGTAGGTAGTCAGTCTGTAGGCGATAATAATAGGGATACTAGTAATACTAGCCTAGCGACTAGTTGCTATAATGCTACTCGTGGTTATAGTAATCGGGGTGCTCGCGCTTATAGTTATAGTTAAAAGTAAATAACAATTAGATAGTTAGCTCCCTCCCTTTTTCTTATAAGATAATACCCCTCTTTTTGCTATAATATTAGTAATAATTCGCTACTTAATATCATTAATATTCTACATCTCAATTTAGCTTCTATTCTATAGACTTATGATTTATAATTAGTAACTTATTGCTATAACTTTGCAACTAGTTATCCTACTTCTTATAAAACCTCCTATACTATCTATTAAACTTATAAATAGCCTCTTGCATATTTACTAAGTTCTCTATAAGCTCCTACGTATTATATTCTATAGGCTATCCTACCTACTTAACTAGATATTATATACTATTGCTAATACCTTGCTATATAATAATCTCTTCTATCTCCTATTCCTCTAGCTTATCCTTAAGCTCTAGGTATATAAGCAAACCTTTGCTACCTACTTAGTAGTTATCTTATAGTTCTAGTAAGGTAATAGAGAATATATTATATATCTATTAGTATTATAGTAGTAGATAGACCTTATATACTTATATGCTAACTAGTTCTATTATAGCTACTTATATAAACCTAGGTGCTAGTTTCTTATTCTTAAACTAGAAGTTCTTTATTAATAGCCTAACGACCTATCTCTAATAATAGGTCTAGTTCTTATGCCTTATATTATAATACTTAGCTTACGCCTTAGGAGCCTTCTACTACTATTCCTAGGCCCTCTCGCAGAGTCTTGAAAAATATTTAATTCAATTCCCTTATGCCCTATACTATAAACCTATTCGCAGGAGCTATATAATCTATATAATACGGGTAGTAACTATATAGGGCTTCTATTAGTAAGTAGCTAGTAGTGCTATAGTAATTATTATTATATATAAACTCCGCCTTAAGTAGCTAGACTACCTATTCTTATAGCGAGTCGCTAGTATATACTTATAAGTACTTTTCTAATATCTAGTATATCCTTTCCAACTACCTATTAGTCTAGGGATAGTATATAGTAGAGAGGTAGCGCTTAATAGCCCTCTCTCTCGTGAACTCTTCCTAAAATTAGCTAGTTAGGAGCTTATCTTTATTGCTAATAATACCCTCTAGAGTACTAAAGTAGTATTTAACCTATTTATAGATAATCTGCACTAACTTAGCAGCTATTAGCTGCTTTATTATTAGGATAAATATAGTAAACTTAGTTATTTAGTATATAATAATAAGAACTATATCATATTCTCTACCTATATGCTAAGAGCTTGCTAGCAATCTAGTAATAAAGTCTATGCTTATTTCCTAGAATAGGTATACGGGTAAGGGTAGTAGTTATAACTTTCTATACGGCTTATGCCTTAGAACGCGGTTCCACTAGCATATATAGCACCTTATAATATAATTATATATATCTATAGCTAAGTTTAGCTAATAGAAGTTCCTCGAGATTAACTCAGTAGTCTTATTCACCCCTATATAACCTACCCTGCGGTTGTTATAGTATTAGCAAAGGATCTCTAGCCTTAGAGACCCCTCCTATAGTATCTCGAACTATCCCTTATAGAATAGGGTTCTATAACTATTAATTATATAGCTCCTATAATTGCTAGCTAGTCTATATACCCTCTCTAATTATATCTAGTAGTATAAGTTATTAGCCTATAGTCTATAGATAAGATTCTCTATCGCTTTAGAGGGTTACTAACTATCTGCTATTTCACTGATTATAAGCTCCCTTATAACCTAGCATAGGATATATTACTATGCTATAATAACCCTAGCTTTAAGCGAGTCCTCTTAGTTAATAACCTCTTGCTAAGTATTCTCTATATTACCCCTTGCTCTTTAGCATTAGGTTATTATAGCTATTATAGTTATAATAATATTAGCACGCTATAGAGCGCAATACTAACTAGAGACTGAGGCGTCTCTACCCCTAGAGCTATCTATCTAGAAGGGGCACCTTATACTAGCCCTTATAGTATTAATAAATACTTTTAAGGTCTCTATACTACCTTATAGTATAATAATACTTATCTAAAGGTCTGCTAGTAGTTTGCTAATAAACCTTAGCTTCCTCGCTAGGGTTAGGAGTATATTATTATACTTCACCTCCCCCTCTACTAAAGGTCCTGCATAGGTATACTAATAACTCCCTTTAGCGCTTAGTAATCTATTAAAACTATAAACTTCTTTAATATACCCTAAAGGTAGTAAGCCTAATAGTCTAAGCTTTTAACTATAGCGAGAAGTTCCTATTAGCCTGCTCCCTAATATTACTCTATATTACTAAGCTTCTATAAATAGTAAGCAACTAGTTATTACTAACTATTAATATATTCTAATAGGATACTAGATATAGCTTTTATAGAAGTATCTATCTTAACCCTTATCTTATAGGTTAGGTCCTAGTATTAGAGAATAGTTACTAAGCAAAAGGCAGCTTGAAGCTACTTAAAGGCCTATTAAGCCTCTTCTAGCTAGTAGAACTCACCTCTTTTCTTACTATTCTCGCTACCTTTTAATAAAAATATCATTAGAGCTATAATACCTAAATATCCCGTAATAAACTTATAATAGAAGTTATAGAATCTAAGGAAGACCTAGATATCTTAGTATATCTTTAGCAGCTTCTATTTAGTAATAGCTCGGATATAAGTTTAGTTTATTAATATACCCTTAAGTATAATAATATACCCTAGGAACTCTACTTATTATTAGTAGAACCTATACTTACTAAGCTTAGCATAGAGCTCCTATTAGCAAAGCCTATAGAGCACTTAGAGAAGGTTTTTTATATATTACTCTCTTATCTCGGAATAGACTATAATATTATCTATATAAGTAATATAATAAGTATCTAGTAGCTTAGCGAGCGCTTAGTAAATATACGCCTAGAATATAGCTAGGGTATTTATAAGTCTGAATAGTATAATAGTATATTTAAAGTACTTATAACGCATTCTAAACGCTATTTTCTAGCGATCCTCTAGCTTAATATCAATATAGTAGTATATATCTTAAATATCGATTTCTGAGATCTATTTCGCTCCCTAGAGCCTATCTAATAGTTTGCTAATAAGAGGGAGTAGATATTAGTTCTTTATTATTACCTTATTAAAGCCTTAATAATCTATATAAAAGCATAGGGACCTATCTTTCTTAGGTATAAAAAGGATAGGGGTGCCTGCCTCGCTAGTTAGGGGTTAGATCTACCCTATTGCTTAGTTATTAGTAATATATTAGCGACGTTCTTCTAACTAATGCTTATTCAATAGGTAGATAGGCTTATATAGAGGTTTCTTCTCTTTAATTAAGTTAATAGTATACTCCATACCCTCTAGGACTAGGTATTGCTTTATTAACTATTTATTAAATATTACTTATTTGCTAAATAGCTCTAGTAGTAACTCTATATTACCCTCTAGGGTATCTTCTTCTTCTAGCGCCCCTACTAGTAGCTTATAGGGGGCGATATTCCCTGATATATATATAATATAGGCCTTCTAGCTATTCTTAATAATCTCTTATATAAATACTAATAGCTTAGTAATACTAAAGCATTTATATTTCTAGGTATTTATCTAGGTATTAATTATAATACCCTCCCTTCCTATAGAGTATTATAATAAGAGGAGGTCTCCTGCTCCTTCGGGCAAGGGGGCTTTAGCAAAGAGTTGCTATATCTTCCTCGCTTCTTCTCCTAAGTTAATAAGGAAAAATATTAACTAGTATATATTCTAGCCTATTATAAATAACCTATTAAACCCTTCTAATATAGAGGTAATAGCAACTATAGGTCGTAGTTATAGGGACTTAGCTAGTTAACTACTAACAATATTAACCTAGGAATAGGAATCTATATTTATTACTACTTCTTATTTAGTAATATTCTAGAGAATAATTACCTATACCTTTATAATAGCTCCCTTAGGAAGAGTATCTAGTTCTAATTTAGGCGTAGGGGTTACTAATATAATCCCCTAGCTTACTTATTTTCTAATAAGTTAAGTTTCTTAACCCTTAAGGATTAGATTATATTAACCCTCACCTTCTTAGCAAGTACTTAGTATTCTACTAGCGTCTTATATATTTATCTAGGTAGTCTACCATCTTATGCTCCTTATGCTTATCGCTAAAGCATACTATATAATCAGATATTATAGGTTATATCCTAGGGCTAGATATAGACCTATTCTAATTAGCTCCCTATATCGCGCTACTAACCTATTAGTAAGGTATTAGGCTCTATAAACCCTGCGTTATCTTCTAGCTAGAACCCTGCTAGCCTGTTTTTTAACCTAACCTTGCTACTAGAAGCCCCCTTAGGTTATGCTCTTCCCCTATATGCTATTTCTTACTTTCGCTTTATAGAGGTTCGCTACCCTATTAGTAATATATCTCCTATAAGTATTCAGCTTTTATAGCTATATCTCTTAGCCTCTATATCTCAACTTTCTAATATTTAAGTTCCCTATATAGGAATAGCTCTAATTAGAAGTATAGTATATAGGCCTTAGCCTTACTATCTTCTATACTAACTATACTTAAGTCCTAATATATTACTAATTATTTAATAAAGAACTATATTAGTAACTATATCTCCTTCTGCCTTATTATATCTAGCTTCTTATAATACCTTTGCTCTTAAAGCTCGGGGTTGATATGCTATTAGCAAGTAAATACTATAAAGTTAGCCTATACTAGGTCTCCTTCTAGCTTAGCCTTATAGTATTACTACTAGGTCTATAGGGATAGGCTTATCTTTATAAGCACCTATTAGACCTGCTGCTCTAGTATATTACTAGTATATAGTTAGTTTCTATCTTTAATTGCTTAGATCTAGTTACTAACTTAGTCTATAGTAAAGTCCTTAGTTATAATATAGTAGTTATATATAAGGGGTTTTTTATATTCTCTCTATAAGTATCTTAGTACTAAGTAATTAGCGAGTTCTTATAGTAGGCTAGCTATTTATTCCTTATGCTGCTATTATTATAGGTATATCTACTCCATAAGGCTCTCCTACTATTTCTATAGTAACCCTATAGCTTAGGTAAGGATGCTAGAGATATTAGCTTCTCAGGGCGTCCTAGGCAGAGTGCCTTATTAGCTACTACTTGCTATCCGTTTACCCCTCGAGGGGTAGTCTGCCTAGTCTAGCGCTACCTAGGACCTAGCTTAACCCCTTAGGGTTATTCCTCCTGCTATATTATTACTAGGGTTATCTATTCCCCTAGTATAGTATCTATACTATATTCCCTATATCTCAGGGCTTAGCAAATAATTAGTATCTTATTAGCTAAGACCCTATTAGTTATATTCTATATATCTAGCCCGGAGTTTATTATAGTTAAACCCTATTACTAAATTATTAGTATATTATTACTAGTTCGCTTTAGATATTCTAATTAGCGCTAGTTTCTTAAATTAAAGTAGAAGTAATAGAATTATAAAGAGTATAGCTAAAGGCTTAAACTAGGAAAAGCTAGAATATTAAAATATAAGTATCTATTATTATATTAAACTATTACTTAACCTTCTAAGTTTTCTACTTATACATTTTTCTCTAAGGTGTATTTATCCGCCCCTGACTCGCTGACGCTTTGCTGATAGCGTGGCTCTGCATCCTGCACCCGCTATTGTTCCTTATAAGTATGTATTAACTTATAATAACTAATTCGTAATAGACTCCAAGAGAAAGAGTTAGTTCTAATCTATAATAGATATAGTATTTGCTTTAGAGCCCTTCTTAATACTAGAGCAAATAGCTATACTTTTATAAATACCTAAATAACCCCCTTATTAAGGGATTTTTATTATGCTAAGTATAATAAGTTATAGCACCCTATCCTAGCTACTAGGTTTAATAGAGAGCTACTAGATACTATAACTAAGGTATAGACTACCTATATATAAGTAGATTGCTAGAATTAATATAAGTACCCCTCTTCTAACTTAATATAGGGAGGTATAACCTTATTCTTAGCTAATTATAGATTAATTACTATAATATTAGCATAAATATATACTATTAGCGCTTATAATAGCCTAGTAATACCCTTATAGCCTAAGACCTCTCTGTAATAATTATATAAGATACTAAAGACCTCCTCTAACCTATTGAAATTAATATTAAGTATTAACTTAATATAGAACGCTATTAAGCTATATTTAAAGCTAAAGAATAGCTATATAATATTTAAAAAGCTATAAGAAGTAAGATAAAGACCCCTATAAAGATTCTATAGTGAGGCTATATATCTAAGGACTTAGGATATAATAATAACCTATAGAAAATAGATATGTTATTAAAGAGTATATTAATAGTTAATTAGACCTAGTAAGCGCTATACTAGAAGCCTAGACCCCTTACCCCTAAAGCCTAATAAGTAAAGAAAGATCTTAATATAATATTTATTAATACTATAGGGTTTAAAAGGAACCTAAAGTATACTAATATTAAATTAGGCTCTATATTATTATATAAGCTTAACCTAATAATTACTAATAAATAGGAAGTAGAAGAGAAAGATATAAGTTCTCTAGTGGTTAATAAAGCTAAGAACTAATACCTAATTCATAAGAGACTCCTCTTATATCTCTAGGACTAGAGAGATTACTATAGTAAAACTACTAGTAATATATTGCCTCCTTATTACCCTTATAACTAGTAAATTAAACTAGAGCTAGGTATAAAGTAGTAGTTAACCTTCTACTTATTATATAAGTAATTACTATTAGAACTTACGGCTATTTAATAATACCTTCTTAAGAACTTAAAAAAAGGCTTTATAATACTAGATAATACCCCATTTATATCCCCTATACTATTTATTCAGAAAGCTAGTAGCTACTTATAGTTCTATATTAACTTCTAAAAGCTAAATAAATCTACTAAGAAGGACTAGTACCTATTACTCCTATTTAATAAGATATTGAGCTAAATTAGCCAAGCTAAGGTATTTATAAAGATTAATATCTACTAGGCGTTTTATTAAATTTATATCTACCCTAACTTAGAAGACCTAATAATATTCTATAACTAATATAGCTCCTATAAGTATAAAGCTCTACCCTTCAGGCTCTATAATAAGCTAGCTATATACTAATAGTATATAAATAACACCCTTATAGAATACCTAGATAATTTCTATATAATATATATAAATAATATCCTAATATACTTAGAGGACCCCCTTTAGCATAAGGACTACGTTAAGAAGGTCCTTAATTAGCTATACTAAGCAGGGCTTTAGGTTAATATTAAGAAGTATGAATTTAGTATAACTATAACATATTACCTAGGGTTTATTATTACTACTAAAGGGATTAGCCCTAACCCTAAGAAGGTCTCTATAGTAAAAGACTAGTAACTACTAATTATAGTATATAGTATCTAGTCCTTCCTAGGGTTTTATAACTTCTATTAATAATTTATTAAAAATTAGGAAAAGATTGCTTAGCTACTTATTAAGCTTATAGCTAAAGACGCCTACTTTAATTTCAATAGTAACTATATAATAATATTTGTAATACTAAAGGAGGCCTTAATATTAACCCCTATCTTATGCTACTAGAAGCTTAAGCTATTAACCTAAGTTAAGATAGATACCTCTAAATCTATCTACGCTATTACCATCTTCTAATAATAAACTAATAATAGTCTATAGCACCTAGGAGCCTATTTCTTAAAAACTATATTATTAACTAAGATAAACTACCCTATTTATAATTATAAGATAATAGTAATTATTCTTATATTAGAGGAATAGAGAGCTAAAATCTTAGTAGTTACTTAGTATTTTAAGGTTATTATAAACTATTAATCATTACTCTACTTTAAAACTAAATAGCTTCTAAATATCTACTAAGCTTATTAGTTAAATATCTTAGCTAGTTTTAACTTCTATATTTAGTATTACCTAGGATATAAAAATATACTAGCTAATACCCTCTTATAAAAAAATAAAGACCTTTAAACCCAATAAGCTATCTATAAGTTAGATTATACCTAGGTATTACTTCTACCTACCTACCTATCCCTAGAGGTAATTGTAAAGGTATCGAGGGGCTAAGAGCCACGGTTAGGTCAAACTAATAGCAGAAGCACCTAAAAGATAGGGTCCGTATTATTACGCTACTTTTACTTGCTTCCTCTAAGATCCCTCATTTCTAGCCTTTAGCGAGTATTCGCTAAGTCTTTGCTATAAGGGTTCTATACCCTAGACCTATAGGCCTCTCTATCCCTTTAGCCTATAATAGCTAAAGTATCTCTAGCTTCTCTAGTCTAGGTATCTAGTCCCTTATAATTATCCCCCTTCTAACTATAGTAGTCCCTACTATAAGATCGGGTATTATAGGTTAGCCCTCCGTTATTATCCTTCTTAGCTATCCGGGGTAGGCCCCGGTCTTTTACTTATTGCTACTATTATCTAGCGTAGTATCTATTCGCTGAATATTCGCTAAAAGATAGTAGAGCTCTTAGAGTTATAGATATAATAGCTAGGCCTATAGTCCCATTCCTTATAGTTCCTCTCCTTTTAGGCCCTTTTATGCTCTCTATCCGGGCTATTCTAAAGGGATCCTATTATTTCCTTTCGAATAAGGGTAGTTATCCTTATAATAACCTCGTTTTTATTCTCCTATTATTCGCCCTTTATTTAGCAAGTACTTTCTTATACTATACCCTTATAAAAACTTCGTTTTTTTATCCTATTATTTCCTTTTAAAAGAGGGCGGTTATTCTAATAGTAGCTTCGTTTTAGTTCTCCTATTATTCGCTCTTTATCTAGCGAGCACCTTCTTATACTATGCCCTTATAATAACTTCGTTTTTTATCCTATTATTTCCTTTTAAAAGAGAGCGGTTATCCTAATAGTAGCTTCGTTTTAGTTCTCTTATTATTTGCTCTTTATCTAGCGAGCACCTTCTTATACTATACCCTTATAATAACTTCGTTTTTCATCCTATTATCCCCCTTCTAAATAGGTATATCACGAGGCTGTTAAGTAGGTCGGATAGCGACTATTATTACTAATTCACTATATCTATCTCCCGGTAGGTAGTACCTATTATAATAAGTAACTGCTATTCTTTGCCGTCCGAAGTTATATCTATCTTTATAATAGTTTAGCAAGGTCTCTTTAGCTATCTATAAAATAATAGCTTTTTCCCGCCCCAGGGTTAGTTCTTTTCCCTCCTTATTATACTATATTATTTAATAACTACTTTCATATTATCTAAGCCCTTTATTAAGACTTTATAGAACCTCCCTATCTTTTAATACTTCCTTAAATATTATAAGTACTAAGAGCTTTATTAGCTAACTCCTCGCTAAGTATAGCCCTACTAAGGCCGAACTTAGCAGTAGTAACTATTAGCGGGATTAGGCGGGTAGTAGCGAACCCTGCGTTAGTTATGCCCTATAGCTCCCTAAGAATGCCTAGGTTATCTATACCTATCGCTATAATAGTAATTATATATATAAGTTATACCGGGTTTATAGTATTAAGTACTATAGGGTGAGTTTAGCAACTATTTAGTAGAGGTATAGGCTAACTTTTCCTATTTCTAGATTCCTACTTATCTTATTAGTATTACTCCTTTCTATTAGAACTAGGTTAAGCGTTATATCTGCGTAATTACTACTAGCTAGTATTAATAGCGCGAGATCTTCTATATCTTCATAGCTATAGAGCAGGGGTAGGAGCTTCTCTAATGCTTCTATAACTAGTTAGTAAACCCTGCTAATCTTAAGCTTAGTTCTAAGAACTATAAGAACTAGCTCCTTGCTATAAGTATCGAGGAGAGTATAGCTTCGCATACCTAGGCATATCTATAGGTTTTGCTTGAGGTAGGTTTTACCTTATAATTAGTCTCGCCCTTTTATTAGTCTAATATATATTTATAGGTAGCTTGCTAGGCTAAGGATAAGGTTCTAGTTAAGGAGATTATAATATAGCTCGATAATACTCTCCCTACTTATTTATATAATAAGACGTATATCTTTAAATAGGCTACCTTTCTTAATAAGCTTATTAATATCCTAATAATATAGCTTTCGAAGAGCAATACCTATATATCTACGCTTCCTTTATAAGAGCTTTTAAAGGTCTAAGGTTCCTGTATGCTTTATAATGCTTATTACTAAGCTCTTATTACTATCTTTAAAGTTATTAGTAATAATCCTGCGCCTTAACTAAATTCTTAGAAGAAGGTTAGTAATACCTTAGTAGTAGCTTAGCAATACTAGGTTTATAATAGCGAGGAGGATAAGTCCTCTGCTATAGAGGATAGCAACTCTAATAAAGCTATAGAGAGCAATAGTTAGGGTAGTAATAGTAGTACTACTAGCGAGAGCTCTAAGGAGGAGAGCGAGAATAATAATAATAACGACGAGGGTAATAATATTAATAAGGAGTAGTAGTACTAGCGGAACTTCAGCGAGAGTATAGTAGACTTCTATAGTAATATAAGGTTAGATACCTATAGGGTTTGCGTTATTCTTTATAGGGGGGGTCTTCTCTTTAGCGTTTTAGCTATCTTATAGTTAATTAACTTTTCTTATTAATCTATACTACTCGTTATCCTATTTATAATACAACTTGCACTACTATTTCTTAAATCTAGCTAGGATTTGCAAAGCATTTGCTAAGTATTCTTCAAGCTCCTAAGTATTATACTCTACTAGCTAGCCTTTTTACTTAACTAAATATAGGGGGCCTATTAGCGCTTCCCTCTATAATATAATATCCTCAACTTCCTATTCCTTAGGGTCTTCTTTAAGGTCCGGGAGCTACCCCTTAGCAAGCTTTTAGCTATACTATAGCTTAAGCAGAGTAATAGAGAAGATATTATATGCTCTGCTATACTTCTCTAGGAGTTATACTCTATAGGCGTTAGAGCTTATAACTTCTATAACTAGCATAGGAATAAATCTTAGAGCGAGCTTTTGCTAACCCTTTATAAAACGGAAGTTCTTTATTAAGAGTCCTATAATATCTCTAATATAATATAATTACGCTTTTCTTCTAGTATTCGCATTCTTAGCTTATACCTTAGTTATATATCGCTAGGTCTTAGCTATTCTTTAGCAAACCTCTATTAGCTTCTTAAGCCTTTCGTTAACCCCTTGAGTCCTAATCTCCATATTTAGCAAGCAATAGTTAACTATTCGAGGGTAGTATCCTATAAAGGCCTCAAATAGGGATATACTAATAATAGCATATTTGCTATTATTATATAAAAATTCAGCCTTAACTAGTTATATTGCTTATTAGTTACGCAAGCCTTTGCTAAACTTTATAAGATATATAGTTAGGGTCTAGTACGTTCTTTCAGTCTAATTATCTATTTATAGATACTATGCAGTAGAGATATGCCCTTCTATATCTCAGGCCTTAGTCTAGTCTCGCTAGAACTAGCTAGTAATTAGTTTATCTTAGTTACTAATAATAACCTCTAGCGTGCTATATTAGCACTCGATCTCTTAATATAAGATCCTCGCTAAACCCGCAGCATCTAGTCGCTTAGTTATTACTAAGAACTATACTACTTTAGTTATCTAATATATAATTACTAGGATCGTATTATAAGTAACTCCGTTATCTTAGCAACTTTCTAGCAAGCTAGTTAAGAAGTCTAAGGAAATCTATTAGAATAGGTATACTAGTAGTTCTAGTATTTATAGTAGCCTATATAGCTTATGCCGTAGTATGCGCGCCCCTTAGTAGCGCAGGTACTTAGCGATATATTGCTATATATCCTCTATTAAATGCAGCTAATAAAACTTTTATAAGATTAGCTTAGCTATCTTATTTGCTCCTATATACCCTAATCTAAGCATATTATAATAGTTTTTCAGGATTTTATAGCAGAGGGATCCCTCTTCTAGGATAATAAGTCTTCTTCTAAACCAAAGGATATTATTCTTATTAACTCGGTATCCTTAGTATTCCCTAGCATCCTAGCATACCTTAGCTGCGATATCTCTATAGAAGGGGTCTTTAGCCTATAGTCCTCTAACTATCTATTCGAGATCTGCGCCTAGTTATAGTATATAAGCTATTTCATCCTAAATAAGCTCCCTTATTATAGTATATAGGATATACTATTCTAGTATAATAACCCCAGCTCCCTCTAAGTCCTCTAGCTTATTGCTATTCTCTCGTAGAGCAGTTAGCGTAGCACCTATATATACTTTCGTGCGGGTGATAGCGCTAATATATATACTTATATATAGTAGCTTATTAGTACCTATCATAGGGTAGTACTAACTTAAAGGTAAGGATCCCTTAACCTTAGAGCTAGCCCTCTAGTAAGGTTCTTATATGCTTCGCTAGACGGCTCGGATATAAGTTCTCACAACTGCTATAGTTCCTTCAAGCTTAGCAATATGCTAGCGAATATTTGCTAAAAGCTAGCTAATAAGCCTAAGTTTCTTTCTGAGGGTAGGAAGTATATTATCTACCTTAGTATCTTCTACTACGTAGTTAGAGCGTTATAATAGTCTATCTGCTGGATTAGTAACCCCTAACTTATACTAGATTTTAAAGTTAAATGCTAATAGGTAGTAGACCTATTGCACGAGTCTTCTATAAATATCCTGCATAGGTATAGCAAGCACTCCTTTTAGCGCTACATAGTCTATAAGTACTATGAATTTCTCAGGGAGTCCTTATAGATACTACGCCTAGTAATCTAAACTTTCTATAATAGCAAGGAGTTCCTATTACTCTATAGCCTAGCGCCTCTCTATATCTAAGAGCTTCCTTAACTAGAAGGCTACTAGGTACTAAACTATATTATGCTTTTGCGAAAGCACGCTAGATGCTGCCTAAGTAGATATATTAGTCTTAACCCTGGTTTCTAATGTTAGGTTATAGTATCTTAGTATTAGGGCTTTAGCAAATACTCTCCGAAGTATCTTAAATATAGTCTATATCTCCCCCGTCTAGGCGAAGGCTCCTAACTTCATACTATTCTAGCTTCCTTTAAGCACGCTAGTTATAAGGGCTGCGATATAAGAATATCTTATAATAAACTTATAGTAAAAGTTATAGAAACTAAGGAATACTTAGATATCTCTAAAAGACTTAGGCACTAGCTATTTAGTAACTGCTCGGACTCTATCTAGGTCTATCCTGATGCTATCTTAGGTAATATAGAACCCTAGAAAATCTACTTCTATCTAGTAGAAGTCGCACTTCTTTAGTTTTATAAATAGCTTAGTAGCCCTTAAGTAGCGTAGGATAGCATAGAGGTCCTTAGTATATTATTCCCTTATATCTAAGTAGATTAGAATATTATCTAGGTATATAATATAGTAGGTATCTAGAAGGTTAGTAAGTATTTAGTAAATATACGCCTAGAAAGTTACTAGGGTATTTATAAGCCTAAATAGTATTATAGTATACTCGAAGTACCTATATTATATTCTAAATACTATTTTCCACCTATCTGCTTTATTAATTGCAATTCGGTAGTATACCTTGCTTAAGTTAATCTTCGAAATAAACTTCGCTCTAGCAAGCTTATCTAGAAGCTTGCTAATTAGTAGTAGAGGATAATAGTTCTTTACCGTGATTTTATTCAATCCCCTATAATCTATATATAGTTATAGGCTTCTATCCTTCTTAGGTATAAATAGTACTAGTACTCCTATAGAGCTAGTTAAGCAGTATATATAGCCTACTGCCTCTATATCCTAGATATACTTAGCGAGCGTTTATAACTACTCTATTAATATAGGATATATTAGTCTATACGGGGGTTCCTTGCTAGGTTTTAGTTCGATATAGTATACCGCTCCTTTTAGCCTCGGAACTTTCTTTATATTCTCCTTATTAAAAACGTTAGCAAAGTCTTAAAGTTCTCTAGGAATCTTCTTCTCCTGCTTATTATCTAGTAAGTCTTCGCCTAAGGACTCTATATCCTTTTTATTAGGGCTTATAACGCCTATTAGATATATAATATAGACTTATTAGCTATTTTCTATAATCTCTTAGATAATTACCTCTAGCTTAGCGAGCGAGAGGGGTTTATATAACTAGGTATATGCGCAGGTATCTATATAGATACCTTCCTATCCTATTAAGTTATTAGATAAAAGGATATCTCCTGCTCCTTTAGGGCGAGGGCTTATAATAAAAGCTTAGTAAATCTTCTATAAGTAACCCCGACTATCTATAAGGAAGAATATAAGCTAATAGACCTTGCCTATAGGTATAGGCCTTCCCTAGAAATCTACTAATTTAGGGGCTATAATACTAGTAGCCTCCTTTAGTTAGAGTCTCTGAACGAGGTCTTCTTATATAATGTCTACTACTATATAGGTATCTATATTAACCTCTAGTTCGACTTCGCTAAATACTTATAGTACTAATACCTATCCCTTAATAATCTATCCTACTAGAACCGAGGTGATTTCTAGCGTAGTACCCCTCGGGGTTATATCTATGCCTACTTATTTCCCGAGTCTTTAGTATTAATTATACTAGGTATTATAATTACGCTTATCCCGCCCCGCCTTAGGTTTAGGTTCTAATTACTACCCGTTAGCTATGCATAGGGTTCGGTATAGTTAGGGGAGATATAGCTATACTTCTTATAGTTATAATATTAGGGTTCCTAGGAGTTAGTAGACGTACTACTAGCGCTAAGTATTATATAAGCATCTGCTAAGCGGTCGTTCTAGGATAGGGTCTCTAGGTAGCGATCCCTTAAGTCTATTAACCTAGGGGGTTATAAGCCGCTCTTATAAGAGCAGTCTAGAGAGCCTGAATATAGTTACTTATATAACTCGGAATAGCTAGTAGATATTCCCCTGTATCTCCCTTTCGTAATCTCCTATAATCTCTATATATATAGGGCGATAGTATGCGTATTAGTATAGTTAATATCCTACTTAAAGAGTTTATCCTTCAGGGTCCTAATAAAGCCCTAAAAGAAGGCGTGCGCCTTTATATTACTAATGCTCAGCTCGCTAAGTGCTTAGTTAATAGACTCCTATTAAGCCTAATATATAATTAGTTTCTTATTATCTTTCTAGTAATACTATTTTAGAGCATTATAGTAGTTCTATTCTTAGAGCTCGGGTGCAATATACTACCCTCTTATAAAAATTCTAAAGTCTTCTTATTTAGGGTCTATCTAATTCCCCGACTTATCTATAAGTATTTACTAATAATTCTGCTATTCTATTTATAAGGTATGCTCTATTGCACTCAAAGCCTACTAGATATACTAGCTATTAGAATAGCTAGGGTAGTACTTATAAGCCTCTTTAACTATAATAAGCTAATCTTCCCTTATTATACTAATAGATTCGCTAGTAAGGCGTGCTATATTATAATTCGGGGGTTTTTTATAAACCTTAGGCGATCGCTTAGCAGGAGCTCGGTTGCTTAATATAGTAGTAATTAGCTCCTATTAGTTAGCTATTATAGTTATAATCCGTTATGTTAGCACTTAGCTAGTTGCTTTATCTAGCCTTCTAGCTTAGGCTAGCCTATTAGCTATAGCTATAGATATCTAGCCTATTAGCCCGTCCGGTTTATAGGAAGGGGTCTTATATACCCTATTCTCCTATATATATTTAGCATCTATATAGCGAGTATTTAGCATAAGTAGCCCGTTCTCTTCGGGGCCCCTAGCCTCGCTTAAAGCATAGCTTCTTACCTCCCCTTATTAGCTTATATTATCCTCTAATCGCTCGCTAGGATTAGCTTTCTTATAAAGGTTTATATAGGCTATTTCGCTCCGCTCTTAGTAAATATTAGGTATAGGTTCTTTAGCCTAATTAATAAATATTACTTAGGTATATAGTGCTATTATTATTACTAACCTTCCTAAAGCAGGGTAGAAGCAAAAGAATTATAAAGGTATCGAGGGGCTAAGAGCTATAGTTAGGTTAAACTAATAGCAGAAGCACCTAAAAGATAGGGTCTATATTATTATACTATTTTTACTTACTTCCTCTAAGATCCCTTATTTCTAGCCTTTAGCGAGTATTTACTAAGTCTTCGCTATAAGGGTTCTATACCCTAGACCTATAGGCCTCTCTATCCCTTCGGCCTATAGTAGCCGAAGCGTCTCCGGCTTCTCCGGTCTGGGTATCCAGTCCCTTACAGTAATAAATAAGTTATACTAGCTGCTAGAGGTCGCCCTAAGCTACCTTATAATAGCTATTAATATATTTAAATTAGAAGATAAGCTAAAGGGATATCTCTTAGTTACATAGATCCTCTAGCTTAACTATAAGCTTAATATATTATTACTCAAAGCGCTAAAATTACTTATCATTACTAAAAAAGAGCGCTAGAGAATATAAGATAAGCTCTTAATGATAAATAGGAAGCTTATAATACCTAAGGAGGAGGACCTATATATAAACTTAATCTATAAGGCCTATACCTAAAAGCTTATAATATACCTGGGTTAGGATAAGACTATTAAGCTTCTAGAGGAGTACTACTTTTAGCCATAGCTAACTACTAATATTAAGTAATATATTTATAACTACGATACCTACTACTAGGCTTAGAAGCTAAGAGATAAGCCCCTGAGCAAGTTAAAACCCTTGCTAATACTAAACTACCCCTAGGGATATATTATAATAGACTTTATATTATACCTATCTAATTACTATAGGTATAATAATATATTTATAATAATATATTACTTATTAAAGAAAATAGTCTCCCTTCCCTATTATAAGACTATTATAATAAGAAATCTTACCTAGCTATATTATGCTTATATCCTTTAGTATATAGGTTTCCTTATTATAATTATATCTAATAGAAGCCCTTAGTTTACCTCTAACGTCTAGAGTAAACTTTATAAGATATATAATATAACTATATAGCTAAGTATAGCTAGGTATATAGAAACTAATAGATAGATAGAGATCCTTAACTAATATCTAACTTAATACCTCTACACCTAAATAAACTAGTTCCAAGATAACTAGAGCGAAATACTCCTTATTATAGACTTCGCCTAAGTAATAATATTAAATAAAACTATAAAGCTTATATGATTTAAGATTAAATAAGGATATTTACTATAGATAAGTTTTAACTAGGACTTATATATATAGAGGTTCTTAATAATAAAGGAAAAGATCAACTAGGGTAATATCTAGTAGCTTACATAAAACCTCTATAATATATAAGATAGTACTAAAGGGAACATAGCTATAACTTAATATTACTATACTTATATGGCTAACTACTAGCGCTAGCCTAATAACTTAGCTATAGGAGACTCTATCTATATATTAATAGATAGATAGCGCTAGGAGAACTCTTTAAAACTATTTATATTATAGAATAGACTATAGCTAATTAAAGCTACTAGCCCTAGGGGGATATAAGTACTACATCTACTAAAAGAATATAACTATTACCTAGTATTCTACCCTAGAAAACTTTAGAAAGCTACTAGACACCCTCTATTAGGTTAATTTAAAGCCCTACTACCTACTATTAAGTTTAATAATAAGCTAGAATATATAGTTATATATATAACTACTAGCTAGTTATATTAAGAATAGTTATAGTATTATACTAAATAAAAAAGCTATAACTATAACCCTACTTAGTATAATACTAAGAGCTTTAAATATACCCTAGTAGCGCTATAGGACTTCTATACTACTAACCTAGCTACTATAGGATTACTAAAATACCTTCTAGCTTAGCTTCTAGCTGCCACCTAAGATAAGCACCCTGCTATAAGGGATAATAATAATACCCTAGTATAACTATTAGGAGCAGGAACCCTATGTAGGGGAATGCTTATATATATAGTAGTTAATTGCTATAGATAGTAATACTAGTGAAGGGGGGGGGGGGGGAGATATCATAGCGCTAGGCTGGACCTACCTAAATTTAGGGTTACGTGACTGCTAAGCCACGTGATCTCTAGGCGAGCCTTTAGCCTTCCGGGGCTGCGCTAGCCTATAGATAGACTTTCCCCTTCTTTAACGCAGAATCCACTTAATATAGAGTAATTGAAGTGTGCTAACCTTTGCCTACCATAGTATTCGCTGTTCGTGATACTTGCTTTTAAGAGGGTAGATATAGGGAACTTAGATAGCGAGGTATCTAGTACTCTAGAGTAATATAGGTTATTACTTTATTATAGGTTATATATTAGGTAAAGTTAAATTAGGTAGTTAGGTTAGTTATATACTATAAAATAAAGTAGTAGTAATTTAATATTAGGAAAATTTATAGTTTAATATAGTAGTTAGTAGGAGGTAGATAGTATTATAACTCTAATAGTAGCTTAATACTATAGTAGAATTTTAATAAGATTAGTAGTTATTAAATTAACAAAGGTTATATTACTAGGTTGCTACTACTAGTAGGATTAGGTTATATATTATATAAGTTCTTGTATTCTCTAGTCTACCTAGCGGGGACTTCCTCATGTGGGGTCCGAGTGTGGCGTCGTGTGGCAAGGATGGTCACTGCCAAGTATCGATCCCGTCTTCCAGGCGGTCTCAAGCCGACTCCCGACTGCTCCTTCCCCCGGGTGCTAAAGGTTTCAGAAAACAGCCCCAAAAAAAGAGCACCAGAGGCTCCATTCCGGTGTTACCTTGCCGTGGAAGCGTCTTATCCGGTCCCGTCCACCGCTTCCCCGATAAGCCGATAAGGGACGACAGCACTGCCTCCAGGCCGACCAGTCAGCCTTTATATTTTTCCGTTTTTGACTGGGAGCGTCATGTACATCTTCTTCCGACTGGCGGCGGGTTGACGGGCAACTAAAAGGGCCCGTACCCAACCCTTCCGGAAGGCACTTACAAGCGTCACGATACCCAGGTAGGGTATGGAGCAGGAGGAGGAGTACAGGAGGTACACCTCACCATCCAGTGTCCCGGTCGTCCTGCCCTCCGACGGAAGTCACAAGTGAACCACGTAGTGCATTTTAGCTGCACTTATTTCTACATACCTTTCCTAGATAAGGTGAGGTAGTCAGGGCCCCACCATTCGCAATTGGTGGCATCCACCACGTCGTGGTCCATGTCCTGGGTATCCGCGCCGTAGGTACTTTTCTCTTTCTCAAGCCCGACTTTGTGTGAGAATTTGTTTGATTTCTTTCCCACTTGCTCCTCTCCCCGCCTCGAACAGCATTCTTTCACCTTTCGCAAGCCCCGCGACTGAGAACCAACATCGTCGTCATCCATCCTGTCGGGGCCATGGCTACCCCGTCTCTCCCGCGCGATCCTCACAAGGACGATCAACAACTCCCAGGTACAAACGCCCTATCCTTCCGTCTGTTCCGTCGCGCAACCCCGCCCTCGGTTCGTCTCTTGCGCTTGTCACAGTCACACATCCAAACACTCCTGTGCCATGCACCCTCGCCCTCGTCCGAAACAAAAGAATAAAAAAGCCCAGACTCTAAACCGCAGATGCCCAGCAAATTTCTCGTACTGACCGCTGCGCTTGTCGCAATGCCCAGAAACCATCCGCCAAGAACATAATACCCCGGCCGCCGAAACAGACTCCAAGATGCCCCCTCAGGATGCGCCCGCCGTCCGCTTCGCCTCTTCCGTCGAGGAGATCACGCCTACCGTCACCACGACATCACCGACTGACACCCAGGCTCCCACCGATGCCGCTACCGGAGAACCCTCTCTCTCAGAGGTGACGCCTGACCAGCTGAGAGCCCTTTCCAAGTCTCTTCAAGGAGCACCGTTGCAGCAGCGCCGTATGAGCGTCTTTGGCTTTGAACCATACTCACTGCCAGCTTCACGCGTATGTCTCTGTTATGCCTATCAAATCCTCCTTATGCTTAGCACTGGGGCCTCTTGACGTTGCTTGCTTCTACGCCTGTTGCTTGGGCTTTCGCCCCCAAGATGCTGCGTTTCAAAGCACCTACCTACTCTACCCCTCTACCTTTCCTGCCAACACCGCCTCAATGTTTAGGCCTCTTCCCCGGACATATCGGCTGTCTACTGCACAACTGCCTGTCCATGGTGTAAATGACGCCCCTTAGTGGAGGTTCCGTGGCCTGTCTGTTGCTTCCACCAGGATCCTAAACTGTCAATGTCAATGGCTTCGCACATGCCAACCTGCGAAACCAGCACTTACTGATATCTCCTCTTTGGATAGGTCTGTTCCCGAGAAGACGAATCCGATAACAGCCGACTGCCGACCCCGAGTTCCAGTGGTCCGAAATCGCCGCGTTTTGGTTCGGTCCACCCGATGCAGTCTCCTCCCCTGACCCCGGCGGGGACCGACCCCCAAGATCCGAAGAAGGGTGCGGAGAATGACGACGGTAGAAAGCCTTCCTCGGGCGAGCCTCAGGTTATCACTCCTCAGGCCTCGTCCTCCCAGGACCCTTCGCCGCCGTCATCTTCGAGGAAGATCCTGCCTGTTCGAGCCAAGTCGAGTGAGCAAGTTGCTCAAAGATCAGCGTCTGCGGAGGATAGAGACCACGACACGAGGTCGCATAGAAAGGGCATGTTCTCCATCGGACCCGGCGGATCCGTACCAGTCTCTCGAGAATCTAGTCCGTCTCGAGCTTCAATGTATTACTCAAAGCCAATGACTCCAGGAGGAGACGCCAACGACCCGTATGCCGCCCACAAGCGCCAGCCACAAGCTCCGAACCCCCAGAGGGGCACCATCGACTCGAGATTCGTCTTTTCACGGAGGAAGAATAAGCATGGATCGCCCTCAGCCTCGACGTCAAGTTTGGGTCGTGCGTCCGAGAAGCGGCACTCTGGTCTTTTGGGCAATCTGAAGGGCCATGGTGACGAGCTTCAGGTCCCCCACGAGGATGCAGCGAGCATATCGAGCAGGCAAGGTTCGTTTGCTGACTTGAAGCGGTTCTTCAAGGTCGGAGGGCACCACAAGATGAAACGCGAAGCTTCGCCATCCTCAACTCGTTCCGGGACGAAAACTCCGCCTACAAGATCTTCGCAACATCAACTGCCTTTTGGCGACGATCACGGCTTGTCTTCGAAATACGGAAAGCTCGGAAGGGTGCTTGGGTCCGGTGCTGGCGGATCTGTGAGGTTGATGAAGCGAAGTGAGGATGGCGTCGTATTTGCCGTCAAGGAATTCCGCCCGAGACATTCGTACGAGACCGAGAAGGAGTACGTTAAGAAATTGACGGCCGAGTTTTGCGTTGGATCGACACTGCACCACGGCAACGTCATCGAGACGCTGGACATTCTTCAGGAGAAGGGCAAGTGGTACGAGGTCATGGAGTACGCTCCTTATGACCTCTTTGCCTGTGTCATGACGGGCAGGATGAGCCGGGAGGAAGTCGGATGCTGTTTCCTGCAGATCCTGAACGGAGTGACATACCTGCATAGTATGGGTCTTGCTCATCGCGATCTGAAGCTTGACAACGTCGTGGTTAGCGAGCATGGTATCATGAAGATCATCGATTTCGGTAGTGCCCATGTCTTCAAATACCCCTTCGAGAATGACGTTGTGCTTGCCTCAGGTCAGTCTCTCAGATTTCCGAACTTAAAGACGTGAACTAACTCTTGGTAGGCATCGTCGGTTCTGACCCGTATCTGGCCCCTGAAGTATATGACGAGCGCAAGTACGACCCAGCGGCAGTCGATATCTGGTCACTCGCAATCATCTATTGCTGTATGACCCTGCGGAGGTTTCCTTGGAAGGTGCCTCGCATGACGGACAACTCGTTTAAGCTCTTCGCAGCAGAGCCGACTCCCGGGCACGACCCGAAGAAGCTGGTTATGCCCTCTAAGTCGACCAACGACCTCACTAGTACACCACAACGGGACATGTTTGAAGACGGCAAGCACGAGCACGAGCAGCATCAAAACGCAGAAAAACCAGACCAAAAAGAAAGCGAAGGACAACCGCCTCAAGGCACCACTACAAACACTGTTCCATCGGGTCGGACCGACGGGCAGCCGCCGGAGAAGAAGGAGGTGATCAGAGGTCCCTGGCGTATCCTGCGTCTGCTTCCCAGGGAGAGCAGGCACATCATCGGACGCATGCTTGAGATCAAGGTTAAGCAGCGTGCGACGATGCAGGAGATTCTGGAGGAGCCCTGGGTCGCAAACACTGTCATCTGCCAACAACCTGAGCCAGGTCGTGTCATCCACGCTGAGGACCACATTCACACTCTCGAACCGCCGCAACCTCAGAAATAGAAACCGAGGCGGCATGGGCCGAAATGAAATTGCATGTTCATCCTGGCGTTTTGGGGATATTGGGGGAAAGAGGCCTGGGGATTGGGAATTGGCGGGGGCGCCTTGAGGGTGACGACAGCGATGATTGCCTTCTTTAGAGCATGGGTGGTTTCGGTGTTTGCCTTTCAGGAAAGTGTAGACGCTCCAGTGGCTATCTAAGCGAGCATGTATTATTCAGATGATCATTAGATAGGTAGATAATCTGAATCGTTAAGAGACATTCAGCTGTTCCATACATTCGACAGTCCGCACTATCGGCGGCTTATCGCTTGATGTCGCGAGATCGCGCCGTGATTTGCGAGATCGGAATGCACCGTGCTTCCTCGGCCCGACAGTAGCCAAGTCCAGGCTGTGCTGTCAGTTGAGCGTGGTGGGGCGTCGGGAAATACTTTGACCGATCGGCCCAAAAAATTGTCGACATTCTGGAAGCTCTTGGAATAGCTTCATGACTTAAAGTTCGTCCCCGTACCCGTCGTCTCCCATCTCTCGTCGATCGTCTCCCATACACATCTCTTCACCGTTGCAGTCGCGCTTCAAGTCTCCATCAACCCCAACAGTTACAATGGTACGTTCCAACCACTCTACGCCCGCAGATAAAGCGGACAATGGTCTCTCTGCGCCTGCACCCGAGACCTGCGGCACTCTGCTGCTAGGAGGCGGCTCTCCTTTGGCGCCACTGAGCTACGCAGAACGCAACTGAGCAAGATAACTAACACGAAATCTACGCTATCCAGGCCACCTCCGTCCGCTCCGTCCGCGCCCTCGTGCCCCTCCTGGACCGCGTCCTCGTCCAGCGCGTCAAGGCCGAGACCAAGACAGCCAGCGGCATCTTCCTGCCCGAGTCGAGCGTCAAGGAGCTCAACGAGGCCAAGGTCCTCGCCGTAGGCCCCGGCGCCCTCGACAAGAAGGGCAACAGACTACCCATGGGCGTCAACCAGGGCGACCGCGTCCTGATTCCTCAGGTATGTTGGATTCACGATAAGATTCCTGTCAGCCGGGTACCAGCAGCCTCTTTCACCCCCTCTTTCTTGATATAGGTTGCGGGATGATGCAGGAGGGTGCTCGGCGTCAATTCTTGTCCCTCCCTGCTTCCCCCGCAATCTGTCATCGGAGAGGGGTAGTGGTCATGAGAGAATGCTGCTCAGTCCGGGGGGAAGGTTGATTTCGGTGGGACGATGCTGACCCGGTATTGCAGTTTGGCGGTTCCCCCGTGAAGGTCGGCGAGGAGGAGTACCACCTCTTCCGCGACAGCGAGTAAGTTTTGCCTTCTTCTTTCCCGCTCCCGGATCTGATCATGGGGTTCCCGTGTGTATATGCTGTGGGCGGCAGCCTGCTGCTACTGCTGCGGCTTCGGGACGTTTGCACAGTGACATCAATCTAGATGGATGACTGACTCAACGGCACCGCAGGATCCTGGCCAAGATCAACGAGAGCAACTAAAATGCACACCAACACCAAAGCAAACTTTGGGATGGGATGTAGAAAAAAAGAAACGATACCCTACGAGTTCAACGACTTCTTGGCGTGTACAATTACCGTGTATCAAAAGGAAATAACTTTGTTAAGTCTCATAAAAACTACTGCAAAAGCCGAGATGTTTCTACCGAAAGGAAGGGGAAGGAAAGGCGAGCACTGCGCATGTTGGTTCGGCATACTGTAAACTTTGTGGGCATAGAACTGGTGGTTGTAATGTTGGGCATGCTTAGCTTTACTCTTCCTTTTCCCCCACCGCGGGTAGTCACGACGCGATAGGCAGACGGAAAGGATGGCGAGATTCCCGCCAGCCTTGGCCCTACCTAGGTACGCAGGACTGCTCGGACCCGCGGTTTTAATTGATGGAAAACCTCTCCTCTCACACACAGCGACTTGTCATTTGATATCGACAACCGTGCCAAGAACGTCTCGCAAGAGTGCACTTCCATCCCCGAACAAGCCATTCCACGACATGACGTGCGTCATCTACTCGCTACATTGACGGCTTGTCCCTTTTTGCCGTGACCGAGAGGCGAGAGAGAGAGTCTGATCTGAGATGGCTGAGGGTGTGATGGGCTCGTATCGCACGTTTGTTTTTGCGCAACGCCCAATGTCACCAGGTAGAACGTGATTGATTCAACTGGCTTGCTTGTGTATGTGTGTGTGTGTGTGTGTGTGTGTTTGCTGTCTAACCCCAGGGGAGCCGAGTAATGAATGAGGTGACACAGCCGCGGATGGAGATAGATGAATGGGATGCAACCGCTGCCATGTTCGGCGAGTGCCCGAGTCAAATCGGTTTCACCACTTTTGTCCTGGCTCTGTTTGTGTATTGCTGTGAGTGGACAAGTTCAACTCGGCTCCCCCCCCTCCCCATGAAGCGGAGCCGGGCCAGGCAGAGCAAATTTGAGCAGCAGCGAATCATCAGAGGGGGTTTCTTAACTGCTGTTCGATATGGGTCGAGCGAGGTTATGGATCATGGGTTGTTACAGCGGGCAAACACGCTGGGGGCTCTGCGCGATATCTTAAAACAAAACAGCATGGCCACGGCGGTAGCTAATTCAAACGAAAACGAGCGAATCGGAGCAGGTGTTTAGCACGAGAAGTGGGAGTTGGAGTTCCGCCCCGAACCGCGAAAAGAAGGGAAGTGGACAGAAGATACGGAGATGGGCGACCCACGGGAGACCCTGAGTTCCCAGATGAAGTTCCCGCCCTTTTTTTTTTTCTTGTTCGTTTTCGGTGAGTTGGGTCGCAAAGAGTTGGGCAGATGAAAGTCTTTTGGGGGTTGATTTGACGATCAGTTCGTATGTTTGGAGCCAGTGAGACCAATCGTTGCTTGTTTGACTCGGCGTTCTGAAATCCGACTCCGGGGTTTGAAGTAAGGGAGGCAAAGGCGAAGGCAAGGCGGCTGATAGTGTTGGATGCTGTGGGGAGGAAAGGAGTGCACTACCTAGGTACCTTAGGTAGGTTAGGTTAGGTAGTTTGGCGACGTTTCAAGGGGGCAGGGAGGGAGGAGGGAGGGAGGAGGGAGGCGGCGGCTGCGTGGGCGTCCAGTGGCTTCAGCGGCCAATCGGGAAGGCGTGCGTCTGGGTGGCCCGATGGGATGGACGGGAGGCAGGGGACGTTAGCGCTGTGCGTCGGGTGTTCTGTGCAGCAGCGGCGGCAGCAGTAGCAGATGGGACCGTTCTATCAAGTGTCTCTCTCTCTCTCTCCAAGCAAGCAAGCAAGCAAGGAGTGAGTTGTTTTCTTTCCGTGGAACAGGTCCAGATCCAGGTCTAGTCTAGGTCCAGTACCAAGGTCGGGGCTCCGTCGAATGTTTTGCTTTGGTCAATGGCATTGTTATTCGTCTGGTTTTCTTTTGGGACCGGACCCAGTTTTTGGGTACACTGAAAGTCAAGCTTTTGGAGTAATAGGGCTCGTGTGTGTTAGAGAATGATGGCGACTGGGCGAGGAAATAGTTTTGTTTCCAACGTCCCGTCGCCCTTATACGTTACCTTAAGCGTGCTGGTTACTGTTTGCACTACTGCAAGGCACTGTACTCTGTGAGGTAAGGTAAAGGCAGAGCAGAGCGTGGTGTGATGTGTGCTGTGTCTGTCTGTCTGTCTGTCTCTGTCTGTCTCTGGCTGACGGGAAGGAAGGTCAGCCATCGTCAATTAGCCGTCAACCGTCAGCCGAATTAAAAAGAAAGGAAAAAAGTCAGGAGTTAATTGCCAAGTGTCTTGCCTCGTTTGTGTCGTCCCTTTCTTTCCGGACTTCAGACGAACTATTCGAAAACACCTCCCCCTTCCCGACGGAATCCCGCCTGGCCACCACCACTAACCCTTGCAGAATGCCAGTGTCATCGCCATTAAAAAAGACCAACGATACATTAGGTTACTGCCGTCGTCACCCCCAAACGCCATGCGACTATTGTTTTTTTGACGGGTGACGACGGCGTCATCAAACCAGCCCCTCCCCCTCCAAAAAGCCAAGCAAAGCTAAGCTGACGGAAAGCAACCTCGCTCTCACCCATCTCCCTGGGCCGCCCCGATTGTTGTGTGTGTTTTCCTTGGAAATCGTGGGCAGCAAAAGACCCACTCTGAATCTGTCATTTCGGCTTCGATATTGCTGGGTCAAGCTTCCAGGGGATCGACGTGCGTCCCGATTGCAGCATAACAGTGTCTTTTGTTTTTTTCCCCTTACCTAATAGGTGGACGGCGAAACCATGGGAAGGGAAGGGAAGGAAGGGAAGTCAAACGCCGCTTCAGCCTCCTTGGCCGTTCCCTCGTCTTCCAGGTAGATTCGGATCCATTCTAGTGCGAATCTCCTCATCTGCAGCTACCGGCGAAGTCTAAAGTAGACGATCAGCAGGACGAAGCGAATGTTCGCGAGACTGTGCGAGGAGCCGCCGCCCGCCCCAAGGCTGAAAGTGAGTGGTAGGAGAGGGATTTCGTCCGATGGACAGAGGTTAGGTACCTGACCTGACTCTGTACCCAAGCCCGCCGCTGTTTATCTGCACGTGCAAGGTGGGAAAACATTACATCAGACGAGGGAGTCCAAGTGCGGCGATATCAGACGGCATCGTCATCCCAGCTACCTCCGTACAGAGTACAGCCCTAGTAGAAGAGCTGCGAAACAGCGCGCGTCTATTCGCCCGGCCGTCACGGACCAGGGACCATGTTGCTGCTGCTACTGCGTCGTCGATCTTGTTTGTATTCTTCTGGTGCCTTTCTTTTTTTTTTTTTTTTTTTTTTTTTTTTTTGGTTGGCTTCCTCGGTGTCCTCGCTGCAACCACATGGTTCCAACGAAGCGAGCGAGTGGCCAACCAAGGGCAATCCTACGGTTGAATTCCCCGAAAAGAAGGGCGGGCGGCGACTAAATGCCCCGCTCCGGGCGCCGCCCATCCGTTTCATCTTCCCCTCTCCGTTTGCCCACTAACGCACGCCACTGCACCCTGCAATATGAGAGATGGAAAAGGCCACTCACACTGCGCAGACGTGTTTGTCAGTGGCCTCTGGGACCCAGCAGTGTTTATTTCCTTAGCAGCGTGCTCCCAGCGCCGCCTTGATCTGAACCCTCTTCTGCTGGATACCGCTCCGAATTCTGGACTTTTCCTCCCTCCAACCCTCCCTCCCAGCGGCAACTGTTCCTCACAGACAGCACATGACAAACGAGATCAAGCTTGCTTGGCCATGCCCCCCTCGGCAGAACTGCGCGCTAGCGCCACTGCATGCAACCTGCAAGGCGGGAACCGGGGGGCCACTACTGATCCTCTCGACTCCTCGAGACTCGAGTCCCAAATCCCAACACGGGGCGGGGGCGGCTGAACCGTCAATGGCCAGAGACGAGATGAGATGGAGAACGGGGGTGGGGCCCTAACTGTGTAGGTATTCAGGCCCTACCCTGGGGCCATGCAGGAGCGGACCTGCAGCTCCAAAGGGGGTGCAAGCGGTTCCAAGGTTGTGTGCTCTTTGGTGGCCTTCACTGAAGCTGCGTTGCGGGTGCGGGAACCGTGTAATAAGCCACTCACCAGGCACGCACTATTCCCTCACCCAATTCATGACTCCATTCAACAGGATGACGAGGGACGCAGGAAAGCCCTGGCTCCCTACTTTTATCGGCGGCCCTTTTTCCTGTCAAGGAAGGCTGGGGTCATGGTCTGTTGGTTGGATGATATAAATCCATAAAGCAGCCTTCTGCCCTCAACAACGGGCCTCTCCCTCCTGCTTTCTTGGCCTCCATCGCGCTTATTTTCTTCTGCACACCAGCCGGCCGCTGATACCACACTCCCTTCTTGTTCGCATCTGCCTCGGTCTGATACGAACGTTCCATTCTTTATACAGAAACACATCTTGAGCCAAGTCTTTCTCAACCTCATCGCTCTTCATTCACTCTACTTCCTGTCTTCACAGCAGAGAAAAGTTGCTTTTGAACAGTCCGCTCCTTGCAAAACCACAACACAAACGGAATAAGCCCAGTGCTTGACCAGTCCTTTCAGTCCTTCCCACAAGCCTCTCGAAGTACTCGAACTCGACCTTTTTTTTCGTCGACCTCGAAACTTTCGATTTCAGCAGGCCTGCCTACAGAAAAACAAGAACGCTCGAATCGACCCTCTTATCATTCCTCACACAAAAGTCATAACAGGATACCCACTTTCTGTCCAACATGCAGTTCCTCACTCTCGCCCTCGCCTTGGCCGGTGCCGCCAACGCCCACACCATGCTCTCCAAGATTTACATCAACGGTGAATCTCAGGGGGATGCTACCTGCATCCGCACCCCCATGGAGGGAGACACCGCCACCTCCCCCGTCGCCGGCCTGACCAGCGAAGCCATGGCTTGCGGTAAGTCCTCACTTATAAGTCCTTCTAGCGTTCACCCCACACATCCGGGAACGCTCAGATAACAAACAAACACCATTACAACGTACCCACGCGGGCAAAATTGATGAACTAACTTGATTTGCAGGCAAGGATGGAGCCACCGCCGTTGCCTACACCTGCCCTGCCTCCGGCAGCTCCAAGGTCACCTTCGAGTTCCGCGAGTGGCCCGATGCTCGCCAGGAGGGTTCCATCGACAGCTCCCACAGGGGCCCCTGTGCCGTCTACGTCAAGAAGATGGACGACATGAACACCACCTCCGCCGCCGGTCCTGGCTGGTTCAAGATCTGGGACCAGGGCCTCGACGACTCTACCGGCAAGTGGTGCGTCGATAACCTCATCGCCAACAAAGGTCTCCTGACCGTTGAGCTCCCCTCTGGTCTCCCTGCTGGTTACTACCTCGTTCGCCCTGAGATCATCGCCCTGCACCAGGCCGTCTCCCTCCACGACCCCCAGTACTATGTCGGCTGCGCCCAGATCTACATTGAGGACGGTCCTTCTGGCTCCCTCGACATCCCCTCCAAGAACGCCGTCAGCATCCCCGGCTACGTCGACGGCTCTGAGACTGGCCTGAACTGGAACCTCTACGACAGCTCCCAGAACCCCTCTGGCCCATACCCCATTCCCGGTCCCGAGGTCTACAGCCCTGCCGGCACTTCCTCGGGCACCGTTGCTGTCGCCGCTAAAGATATCAAGGGCGCCATCCCCTCCAACTGCCTCATCGTGAACGGCAACTGGTGCGGTGTCCCTCTCCAGAGCTACTCCACCCAGACCGGCTGCTGGGCCCAGGTCGACGCCTGCTACGCCCAGGGCGAGAAGTGCTTCGACTCCGCTCCCCCCACCGGCGCCAAGAACTGCGAGGCCTGGAACTCGGGTATGTGCAAGGTCATCGAGGCCTCCTGCCGCTCCGGCGACTTCCAGGGTCCCCCCAAGAACCAGATCTCCGCCGTCACCGTCCCCGCCCCCGGCCCCATCCCCGCCGCCGTCAACCTGAACCTCCTCGGCGGCTCGTCCAGCTCCAACACCGGCGCCGCCTCCAAGACCTCTTCCGTCCCCGCCGCCGCCGCCACCTCCGCTCCAGTCGAGTCCGCCGCGACCGAGGACCCCGTCGCCAGCGCTCCCGCTCCCACCGTCGCCACGACCTCCGCCGCGGCCGTCAAGCCCTCTTCCGTCGCCGCCGCCCCGGCTCCCAGCACCAGCAACGGCGTCAAGATCTCCACCGACGGCAAGTGTGGTGGCCAGAACGGCCAGACCTGCAGCGGCAGCACCTTCGGCTACTGCTGCTCTCCCATGGGCACCTGCGGCAGCAGCATGCGTCACTGCGGCTGCGGCTGCGATACCGCCTTCGGTCTATGCTTGGACAAGTACCAGAAGAAGGGCCACAAGAGCAACTAAGCTGAGCACTAGCATGTCTGTTCTTGCGTTTTGTCCGTTTTTTCTGTACCACACGGTCACGTTCTTTTTTTGAACGTGCTGTAGACTCATGACGATATGAAAGAATACAACTTTTGATTCGACATCTTGTTGTACTGCATCAAGCATCACTTTTTGGGACGGGTTTCTTCAAATGAAGGGAGAGAGAAAAAATTCACGCATTTTTTCAACATTCCATCACCACAACGGCCGGGTAGCGTCCTTGTTTTTTCTTCGACAAACTTGGGAAGGAAGCAGTAGAGATTCAGAAAAGAACATGGAAACGGTGAAATGGGGAACGTGTCTCCCGCATTTGGGTTTCTGGTGTTTGTATTTTTGGGTCCTGGACTTTTCTTCGTGCCATTCTTGTGAATACTCTGTATTACATTCTAACAACACACCTTTTGGGGAAACCCTTCAACTTCACTGCGCACTATGCAGTACATCCGTAAAGGGGTGAGCCGTGTGATGGGTCTGAGTGGTGATGGCTCGGATGCCTCGAGTGCGCTCAGACCCGAGAGGACCCATCGCCGTGTCTTTACCGTACAGAGGGCCCCCGTCAACCTACATTAGGACACTGAAAGAGGTGCTTCGGAGTAGGGAAGCGGCAATCCCGCGGTATGCTATTACAGAGAGATTTGTGTTGTCTTGGTCTCGTCGCCGAGGAAAGAGTGCAAGTGACCCGATACTTCAGCTTGACGGGAGCATAGCGTGGCGAAACCATTGCCTGAGATCATTTTGAGCAAGGTTATGCTACGTCAATCGACAAGACGCGATCAACTGTGACCCAACACGTCCCTCATCAACGGAAAGACCTACTCGCTTACGGCACCAAACGAACCCATCGTGCCAATCCACGGCGACGCCCCCTCCATCATAATTACGCGTGGCGCATCATCGTCCCGCCCGCCTGGTAGACGCAAGTCTTGAGGCTTACTTCTTTACGGCCTGCTAGGTCACGGCTTCCCGGGACGTCCTCTTCGGGACTTTCCGCAGTTGACGCTTCCCACGACGATTCAATTCCCGATCTTGAGAGGTTTTGCTGGAGCTCTTGGGGTTCAGAGGCGTTCTATGCTCGTAAGTACATGCCGTTGGCGGGCGGTACGGAGCAGCGTTGTGAGATGGCATGGCCGCCCGGTAGACCACGCGTTCGCTGACTCTGATTGGTGTTGTCGGCATCGATAGCTATACGTCGAGGAAGACTGAGGGCCTGGCTGATGGAAAAGGGGGGGGGGTGTTTGCGCGGGGGCAGCCTGGTGCCGAGGACGAGAACTGTCCTGCGCGGTCTCGGGGAGTGTGGCTTACTGTTGCTGGCTGCGATGAGGAAAGACTCGGAGAATGCGGCGAGTTGAGGCCGGTCGCGTGTCATGACGTTCTTGGGAGTATGTTTCTGGTCCGACTGGTCGGTGGAGTCTGCTGCAACACCAGGTGTGCCAGTATGACACCCGAGGCATACTGCGGATGTCGGGACATCATACCAGTGAGCTTGGAAGGGGGTCCGCCTGTGAAGTTGGCCTGGGCCGTTGGTGATGAGCGGTATGTTGTTAAGTGGATATAGAGGTTAGGTCAGGCGATTCCGGCGGTCTGGGGTTGGAAGTAATCAAGCATTGTGTTCATATCTCTCGTCTGAGGATCGGCCTGAGGAGATTTTTTGGGAGAAGAATACCTTGTCTTGATTTTCCTGTCAGACTTGAAGGGGATGGAATCTGGTGTTAGTTTTTGTGTCACGTGTCGCAGAAGCGCGGATGGCACATGGAGGAGCTCGCAATGTGCGAAGATGACCAGACGTAGTCGAGGGGTTTTCACATTGCGATTCTCTGAGTAACCTCTTTGAAAGCTTCCTTCCCCCCTCCTTCCCTTGATCTGTGCCGATTATCCAGGACGGCAATGGTGCTTTTGATATTGCTGATGGCCGATGCGGACTCGATCAGGGCGCCTGTGATATGATGTTGCGCAAATTCTTGTCCGGTATTCCTGGCGAAGGAACCACGGCCAGCCTCTCCTATGGCACCTTATCATCAGTCGGTCTTTAGCTTTGTCGATACCTGTCAGCGTATTATCTTATAATAACTCGCAAGAGCTGGCGCGAAAGGACGAATGATGTAGCGACGTTGCTGGTCCTCAGGGCAACAACATATGCGCAGGAAGTTTGAACCCTGCCGCTTTCCGATGTTAGCAGGAAATCATCAACCAGCTCCGCAACGGAACCAGTCGGGAAGAGATGATCGACACAGCACTCCTATTCCCTTATATATACCCATGCAAGTAGTAATCAATGACAGAAATAATGCTAATGGTGAAGGAAACATAAGTCGGCTGAAGATCTTCTGCAGTATTCCTTTTTCCCAGCGGATCTGAGTCTATACATTATGTCATCTATTATTTACATACCTCTTAGTGATTCATTACCTATATCAACACTTAGTCAAGCGTGTGACAAAAACATCGGCGCACCCAAGTTGATGCGCCAAAATTTCTAACAAATGGACTTCTCCTCAATATAAACCTAGGATATCATAAGTATCTCAGGTAAAATATGGCTCAGAGTGCTTACTTTGTCACCCGCTTGACACTGATAGGTAAAAGTGGAATCTATACACCGCTTCAGATTGTCTGTTAACCTAGTGCGGATCAAGCTCCAGCTACTGAAACCGAGATAGAGCACTATGCTGGGATTTAGTGTGGCTGCAGGCTGGAGTGACGCCGAACTATTGCTTTGGACCCTTTGAGTGATGCCTTAAGGTGGGCAGTGGGCGAGCAGATGACCACGGGAGCCTTGGAAACTCCGTCGACAGGCGTCGTGGGAGAGGACCTGTCCTTCCACCGCTGTTTCTATCGGAGGACATTGTAATACCTCGCCAATTTTGCCTGGGCCCCGGGTATATGGTTGTGACGTTTGAGGTAGTGGCTATCCGGCATATTTGCTGCCAGGATGGGTTCATGCGATTGGATGAAGACGAGAAACCAGAATGAAGGGAGAAAGATGATGCTCTGATTGAGCTACTGGGGTCAACTTTGGTGGAGTTGACAGAAGACTTACGGAAACGTTGCGTGGCATCTCGCATATCATGGCGACCTACTGAGCAACAAGAATGGAACAAATTATCGCAAATAGAGGAGCGAAGAATTACAAAGAAGAACTGGGATGCAATGGAAAAGCGGGGTGTTATGCAGAAGAAAAGAAATACACCTAACATAAGTGTTTATTAATCCAGACGAAATACGCTGAAGGGGCAACAGAAACACGTAAAATTACTTTCAGATATATTGACTATCTAGTTATAAAACAATGGCACAGTAGATAGCTCGAAGCTTGACTTGCTTTAACCCTTTCCTAGGTAACTAAAAATGTCCGTTCCAGAACTGAACATTTCCGATTCTTTCCGTGGGCCTGTCATTGTCCTCACTTATCAGATTCAGTTTTTTTGCCGCCCTTCACGCTCTTCCATTCTAGCGTAAAAGATCCCAGCGCTGACAACGAAGCCGTGATAGCGCCGACGATGAACACCCATCTGATCGCCTCGTTATACTCAACAAGCACCGTAGGTATCACAAAACGGGTACGGTGCAGAGTAAAAGAGTTAGTATAGATAGGTGCAAGGTTATAACGTTTATTCTTCTCTAACCCTCTAGTCTACTATATAAGGGTGCATAAGGATTAGAGGACTTATCTAGGGAGCTACCTAGTACCCCCTACCTATAGACTTCCTTAGGATAGCCTATTACCCGGGGCGCTATTAATATTCCCCTCCTATAGACTCCTAGCATAGCTTATTATCCGAGGTGCTACTTAGTATCCTCCTTCTATAGACCCCTATAGGGTAGTCTAGTAAGTCTAGTAAGTCCTTTCTCCTATAATCTTATCTAAGCTCGTAATATAATCCCCCCTCTCTAAACTAATCTATCCTTAGACTAAGCTACTCTATAGTTATTTAGAGGGTACCTAGTACCTACCTAGTTACTTCTTATAAGCCTTCTTAGTTTATAGTTCCTATAGGTCTAGAATTTAGCATCCCTAGGTCTAGCTATATAACTCTTCCTTAAATAGCTAGGTAGCTTAGAGGAGTAGTTAGCTAGTAATAGGGTATATTATCCTCTACCCTAGCTACTCTTATAGCTTTCTATATAAATAGTTTAGAGAAGCTTAGAGGAGTAGTTAGCTAGTAGTAAGATACCTATCCCCTATCCTAGCTACTCTTATAGCTTTCTATATAAAAAGAAAAGTAATTAAAAGCACTTAGAAGAGTAGTTAGCTAGTAATAGGATATCTATCCTCTACCCTAGCTACTCTTATAGCTCTCTATCTAAAAGGTCTAAGGCTACCTAGTAGTTATCTAGATATTTATAGCTAAACTCCCTTATAAGGGTTATTCCTTCCTTTATAGGATTATACTAAAACGTATTATTATTTAAGCTCGTTTTTATTACTTTAAATTCGCCCTCTAAATTATTATATTTTCTACTTATTATTATATTTTTAGTAGCTTTATAGGGGTAATAAAGATATTCTCCCTCTAGGGGTGAAAGCGTTTGTTATTATTATATAGGGGTTTGCTAGTCTTTATCTAGTAGTTATCTAATGCCTCCCTATTTATAATAAGGTTAAATAAAGCCGAATAATATAATAATCTAGGGATTATGCTCCTTTTAGCTATATAAAAAGCTAACTTTAGTATCGAGTTAAAAAAGTATAAATATCGTTTGAAATTTCGCCCTATCTAAATCCTTCTTCTTACTTCTTTAGATTTATAATACTAATAAGTTGCTATTAGTCTCCCGCTCCCCTATTATTAACTTTATCTTAATTATTATATAACGAATCTATTATTATATCTTCTGCTACTAATAATACTGCTCCCTTTCCTGCTAGTATGCTAGATGCTTTTTATATCCTAATAACGAGTGAGCTCCGGGGGTGCTCCTGCTGCTGCTACCTTCTAGCATAGGTAAAGTAGGAGCCTCCTAAGGGCGATATCCCTGAAATTAAGCTCCTCGCAAGCTTAATTATCTATTTCGAGAGCGATAATAAGTACCTAGTCCTTAGCTAGTGCTTATCTAGTACTTTACTAGCTTTTAGCTTTAGAATTTATTACTAATTTATATAATTTTAGATATTTTAACTAAATATAAGCGTTATGCTAAAATAGGCAACGGAAAAGCTTATATTAATATAAGTTTTATGTATTACTTCTAGTACTTAGCTGCTAACTCCCCCTAGCCTACCCGATATATAATAAGCGCTACTAATAAGCTCAAGCGCCTTATGGACGAGGGCAGTGCCGAGCCCGATATTTTATCCTAGTATAATAAGAATAAGGTAGGTTATCTAATACCTCTCTAGTACCTCTCTAGTATCTAATTATACTTAGGAGGAGATCCTTGCTGCCTAGCTCGCAGTTAAAAAGGCCCTCTAGGCTAAGAAAAATAATATTAATATTACGCTTAAGAAGCATAAAGCTAAGGAGGCTAAGATCTCTATAGAAATAGAGGACTACTAGGTAGCTGCTTTAGAAGAGGCTACTACTTACTAGTAGCGCTTCTCTAAGGAGGTAGAGAAATAGACCGAGTTATTATATAAATAGTATAAGGAGCTTTGCTATTACTACTCCGAGATAGAGCGGTTTGCTAAGCGTTAAGTAGAGGCATAGGAGTTATATGCTATATACGCCTAGGAGTTGATCGACTCTTATAATAAAGTTATAAGTCCTTATAAGCCCTACTAGTACCTCTCTAGTACTTATCTAGTCGATTTCTAACTTTTTTAGAATTATAAGGTTATTACTACTAACTTTAGTAGCGAGGATAATAGCTCTAATAAGATAGGCGCTAGCGCCTAGGGGATTTAAAATTTTTCAGGGGCGCTCCTAGTAGGCTGCTAATAATCTCTAGGTAGTATTATCGCCTTTAGGTATTTTCTCTTTCTCGTTTTCTCGCCTCGTTAGGGGGCCTTTAGGCTAGTGAATTCGAATACCTAGCTAGTATGCCTAGTTTCTAACTACCTACTAGTTACCTGTTGAATTATATAGGGATTATAATATTTCTGCTTATAATTTAGCTTTGTAGTTGTTTTATAAATCGATAGATATATTATATTACGGTTCTTATGAATTATCTAGTTTACTATAGCCCTTCTATTTAATAAGGTACTAATAGTTCTATCTAGGGCCCCTATAGGTGATGATATAGTCTACTATATAGATGTTATTATTATCGTTATTAATTGGGATTTCTCGTAGTAGGATAGCTAAGCTAAAAAAGGGTTCTAATTATATAGGTGTGAAAATATTATAAATTCGGTAGTTTTTATCTATTTATAGCTTATATACTCGCCCCCTATTAATTATCCGTTAGATCCTGAATAGGCCTAGGTATTTGTTAGAAAGTTTCCGAGAAGGCTGCCTTTACTTAATATTTTTAGTCGAAAGTAATATAAGGTCTCCTATAGTGAAAATAATAGGGGTCCTCTTCTGATTATAGAATTTGCTATATTTTTTATTATATTTATAAAGCAGGTTAGTAATAGCTAACCTCTAGGTAAGTAGACCCTAAACTCTATTAAATACTACTAGGACTACTAAGCCTTTTTATTAGGGTTTAACGTCGTTAGGTCTGTAGGGAGAATATCCTATTAGTAGTTCAGCAGGTAGTATCTTAGTAGCCTTATAGTAGGAGTTATTATAAATAAATTAAGCTAGGTCGAGCTATATTGCCTAATTATCCTAGTTAATATTATAGAAAGCTTATAAAAAGTGCTCGATGCTCTGATTTTGGCGTTCTATTTAGCTATTAGTCTAGGGGTGAAAGGCGGTACTAAGTTTCCTCCTAATAACTAGTAGGTAGTATACTTCCCCCTAAAAATTGCTAGTAAATAGCGATCCTCGGTTAGATATAATAGCTTCTAGGAGCCTGAATATAAGGAAAATATATTTAGTAAGTAGTATAGCTAACCCGTTAGCTATAAGTAACTCCCTAGTAGGGATATATAGGGAGTATTTCATAAATCAGTTAATAACGATAAGAATGCTATCATAAGGCTTATTCCCTGCTGTGAGGGATAGTAGCAATTTAGTAATAAAGTTAATCGATATTTATTAAAAGGGTCGGGTAAGTACTAGTAGTAGTGCAAGTTCGCTATATAGGAGGTAGTATCTCGGTTTTATATATTAATACGTTATATATATCTTAATATATTCCTTTATATCGCTCTTCTATAAATCATCCTAGAAAAACGACTTCCTAATCCTCTTTAGTATCTTAATAACCCCCTAGTAACCTCTAGATAGTTCGTCGTGGAACGCTCTAAGGACTTCTTTCTAAAGCGGGTAGTTATTAGGAATATATAAGCCCTTATAGTATTATAGGGTATTAGTATTATCTAGTAACTACCTTATCCCTCGTTATTCCTACTCCTTATTAATATAAAAGGGGTCTTTCTATTAGGCTTCCTTAACTTTGTCCTAAAGCAAGGGTGCAAGTTATTCAAGGGAAGTATTTAATAGCTAAGCACCTTATTATTACTTAGTACCTACCCTCCTAATAGTATATTAGTTAAACTATTATAGAAAGTCCTATAGGAGCGAGTCTCTAGCTTCCTTAATCTCTATATCCTCAGGGGTATAATTAGGTCTTTGCGAGAAGCTATTAGCTAGATTATAGCAACCTAGTTAGTACTCGATTTCGAAGTTAAATATTAATAGGTCCTATAGTAGCTATGCCTAATAGCTATTGAGCGTCTTCTTATTAGCGAGGTACTAGTAACCTAAGTAGTTAGTAATAAACTAGATATAGTGCTAAGAGTAAAGCAAATAGTGCTGCTACCTCACCGCTACCTCCCTAATAGCTAGTAGCTCTGCTTCTAGCGTGCTATACCATAGTTGCGCGCCCTTAAGCTTCTAAGATATAAATGCTACTAGTCTCTATATATCGCCCTCTAGCTAGCTTAATATCGCCCCTATTGCAAAGTCTAATATATCGGTTTTAATGCGAATTAGAAGCGTGGGGTTGAAGTATTATAAAATAGGTGCCTCTATAAATAAAGCGCAGAGCTAATAGAAGGCAACTAGTACCTTACTAGTTATAACTAGTTATCCTTTAGCTATATTAGCAAGTCGGTCGGTAAGCAGGCTATAGATTTTGGAGTAATTCTTAATAAATCTCCTATAAAACCTTATAAATCCTAGAAATTGCTGAATTTATTATATTATAGTAGGTACTAGCTACTTAGCGATTACCTAGACCCTCTCCTATTCTATAGCGATACTATCTAGTGAAACTATGAACCTAAGAAAGTCAATCTATTCCTTATGGAATTTGTACTTATCAGGGTTCGCATAGAGGCTATTAGCTGCTAACTAGGTGAGTACCTGCCTCACCGCCTCTATATGGGAGTCTATATCATTAGTAAATATCAAAATATTATCTAAATATATAATGCAAATAATATTAACTAGGCCTATAAGTAACTTATTAATAAACGTCTAGAAGGTAGCAGGTGCGTTAATAAGCCTAAATAACATAATATAATATTTATAGTAATCGTATTATATACGGAATACTATCTTCTACTTATCTCCCTCTCAGATCCTCACCTAGTAGTAGGCGTCTTTAAGGTCGAGCTTTATAAAGTATTTTACTTAGGAGAGCTAATTAAGGATTTTATTAATTAAGGGGAGAGGGGTGTAGTTCTTAGTAGTTACCTAGTTAAGTCCCTAGTAGTTTATATATAACCTTAACTTACCCCCCTTCTTTAGGATAAATAGGATTAGCACCCCTACTAGACTTATTAATAAGTAAATCTATCCCTTCTATAGGGCCTTATAGATATAGTCCCTTAACTCCTCTAACTCCTTCTTAGCTAGGGGGTAGATTAGTCTAAATAGGGGCTCGGTCCCGGGCTCTAGGTTAATAGGGTAGCTCCTAGTAGTTCTAAACTCCGGTATAGTTCTTGCTAGGTTAATATTAAATACCTTTTCAAAATCCTAATACTCTGGTAGGATCTTCGGTTTAATATCCTTAATATCCTTAGGTTCCTAGTTATACTCCTAGTAGGTAGTAGTTAATATCTAGTTAATCTATAGTACCCCTATAAGTACTACTCTAACTTCGTTTTTAATATACCTAAGCTCTTTTCTAGTTATAATAGGGCGAATACTCTTCTCATATAGGGGAAAGGTCTAGCCTAACTCCCTCTAATTAATATTAGGGCACTCTAATATATACTAAGGGATCCCTAGGATAGCGTTATAGCTATTACTATTACTAATCCTAAAGTTATATAAAACTATCCAGTAGATGCCTATACTATTAGTTATTCGGGTAACTAACTTCTATATGCTATAGTTAGGTCCCTTGGATGCCTATATTCCCCTTATAGGTTCTAAGTTATTAGCTTCTAGTTAGGTATTAGCTATAACCCTCTAGTCTATAATATTCTTATTAGCTCTGCAATTAATAAGTATAGTACTAGTCTTCTAGCTACCTATAACCTAGACCTATATTATTATTTCAAAGCGACGTAGCTAGTTGCTATCTTATTAAACTATCTGCGTAGTTACCCAGTTCTCCTCTAGTTCTTCGCTAGGGTATAATTTGCCTTTATAGCAGGTATAGCTGCATTTCTTATAATATAGGCACCTTAGTAAGATATAGCCTTTCCTATTATAACTATAGCAGATAGTTTCCCTCCTAGTATCCTATAATAAGTCCTTAGTAAGCTCCTAGTAGGTACTAGTATAGCTATAGTCCCTTCTTATAGTCTTAGTCCGTTCCTCTGGATTAGTAGCTTAGCCCTCTAGTTATTATCTCTTATAGTTAGTCCTCTAGTCCCTTACTAGTAGCCTATATGCTTATATATTAATTATAAGTTTAACGTTCCTAGCCCTTGCGTTAAGTTCGAGCTGCGATTTTAGTAATCTATTCGCTATAATATAGTATTAGAGCTTAGGGTCTAACCTAGCTATTATATTAGCTACCCGGATCTCCTCTAGTTATTAGTAGGGGCTCTCTGCTTTAATCCCTTTATAGTAATTAATAAAGTTCTAGTATAACTATCCCGGTTGCTAGTAGGCCCGTTTAAGCTGAGTTTATATACTAAGGATCCTAGACCCCTTATTAGCTATACTATTAGTTAACTAGTCCTCTATTATTATCTAAGTAATATTCTTCGCCTTATTATTATATCTAATAGAAAGGTATAAGGTCTATCGCTTTACTACTAATCCTTCTAGGTACCTAGTAGTATATAGCACCTTTTTAAGGTCTAAGGTAATCTTATTTATTTTAAATCGTATATCGAGGTTAAATATAAATTAATTATAATTAGTCTAGGTACCCCCTTTATACCTAAGTATCGGGAGGTGCTTCCCCTAAAGTTCTAACTAGTGCTTCTTTGCCTCGGGGTTGCTACTAATAACTACCTAGTAGGTAGTAGGGTTATCTATTAGGATTAATAGTTAGCTAGCTCTTAAGGCCTTAAGATATTCTTATTTATGCTTTAGTTAACTCTTCTTTTCTTCCTCCTCGATAAGATAATCTAATTTAGCCTCTATTAATTAATTAACTAGTTCCTTATTAGTGCTCTCTTTATTATCCTAATTAATAGGTATCTTATCCTAAGTTTAGCTATTTAGTAGCTCCTATCTAGCAGGGGATCTTACCTCCCTAGTAGACCTGCGGGTAGGTATCGTTATTATATATAGTACTACTCTAATAGTCTATACCCCTATTAGCATAAGTAAGAGAGAAGAATATATTATAAAATAGGTATAATATAGAGTGAAAGAGTTAGTATAGATAGGTATAAGGTTATAAAGTTTATTCTTCTCTAACCCTCTAGTCTATTATATAAGGGTGCGTAAGGATTAGAGGACTTATCTAGGGAGCTACCTAGTGCCCCCTACCTATAGACTTCCTTAGGATAGCCTATTACCTAGGCCGCTACTAGTATTCCCCTCTTATAGACTCCTAGTATAGCCCGTTATCCGAGGCGCTACCTGTCACAGTCTTCCTACTAGCCTGGGGCTACAGTAGGGGTCGCTAAGACTGCGAGTAAAACAAGGAAAAGAGCAATACAAGTGTGAATAATAATAAATAGTGCAATAGGTAATTATAGGTATATTATAATATATTCTATAATAGCTAAGCCTTCTAAGCTTATCTACTAGAAATCTCCTACTTAAAGGATAGGCGTTAAGCCTAACTATAGTTACGTGGAATACTATATAATAGCTAACTATATCACTAAAAGGCGTGTGATATATACCCCCTTTTTAAAAAGCAATTATCCCGACTACTATTACTATCGATCTAGGATATATACGCTTAATATTCCCTTTTCTCCCTCTTTATATCCTAATCGCTAGAAATTACTATAGTATTATTAATTAGTCATCGCGCTAGCAGAGGAGTATATCGAACTTAGATATCTACTAGCGCTTAGCAGCGCTATTATTACTAATATCGCTTAGTACGAGTCGCTTATTGCTAGTACGCTAGAAACCCTCGATTATAATATAGAGGTTTTGTAAGGGACTGGATACCCCGACCGGAGAAGCCGGAGACGCTTCGGCTACTATAGGCCGAAGGGAGGAGAGGCCTATAGGTCTAGGGCATAGAACCCTTATAGCAAAGACTTAGTAAATACTTGCTAAAGGCTAGAAATAAGGGATCTTAGAGGAAGTAAGCAAAAGTAGCGTAGTAATATAGACCCTACCTTTTAGGTGCTTCTACTATTAGTTTAACCTAACTATAGCTCTTAGCTCCTTAATACCTTTATAATTCTTTTGCTTCTACCCTGCTTTAGGAAGGTTAGTAATAATAATAGTACTACGCACCCGAGCAACGCTTACTAATCAGGCTAAAGAACCTACGCCTAATATTTACTAAGAGCGGAGCGAAATAGCCTGCGTGAACCTTTATAAGGAAGCTAACCCTAGTAAGTAGTTAGAGGATAATATAAGCTAACGAGGGGAGGTAAGAAGCTATGCTTTAAGTAAGGCTAGGGGCCCCGAAGAGAACGGGCTACCTATGCTAAATGCTCGCTATATAGATACTAAGCATATATAGGAGAATAGGGTATATAAGACCCCTTCCTATAAACTAGACGGGCTAATAGGCTAGACGTCTATAGCTATAGCTAATAAGCTAGCCTAAGCTAGAGGGTTAGATAAAGCAACTAGCTAAGTGCTAATATAATAGATTATAACTATAATAGCTAACTAATAGGAGCTAATTGCTACTACGCTAAGCAACCGAGCTCCTGCTAAGCAATCGCCTAAGGTTTATAAAAAACCCCCGAATTATAATATAGCGCGCCTTACTAGTAAATCTACTAGTATAATAAGGGAAGATTAGCTCGTTATAATTAAAGAGGCTTATAAGCACCGCCCTAGCTGCTCTAATAGCTAGTATATCTAATAGGCTTTGAGTACGATAGAGCATACCCTATAAATAGAATAGCGGAATTATTAGCAAATGCTTATAAACGAGTTAGGGAACTAGATAGACCTTAAATAGGAAGACTTCCGAATTTTTATAAGAAGGTAGCATATCGCACCCGAGCTCTAAGAATAGAACTATTATAATACTCTAAGATAGTATCGCTAGAAGGATAATAAGAAACTAATTATATATTAGGCTCGATAGGAGTTTATTAACTAAGCACTTAGCGAGCCGAGCACTAGTAATATAAAAGTGCACGCCTTCTTTTAGGGCCTTATTAGGACCCTAAAAGATAAACTCTTTAAGCAGGATATTAACCGCACTAATATATATATTATTGCTCTATATATATAGAGATTATAAGAGATTATAGAAGGGAGATGCAGGGGAACGTCCGCTAGCTATTCTAAGTTATATAAGCAACTATACTCAGGCTCTCTAGACTACCCTTATAAGAGCAGCTTATAACCCCCTAGGTTGATAGACTTAAGGGATCGCTACCTAGAGACCCCATCCCGGAACGACCGCTCAGCAGATACTTGCATAACGCCTAGCGCTAGTAGTATATCTACTAATTCCCGGGGACCCTAATACTATAACTATAAGAAGTATAGCTATATCTCCCCTAATTATACCGAACCCTATGCATAGCTAACGGGTAGTAATTAGAACCTAAACCTAAGGCGGGGCGGGATAAGCATAATTATAATACCTAGAGTAACTAATACTAAAGACTCAGGAAACGAGTAAGCATAGATATAACCCCAAGGGGCTCTATGCTAGAAATCACCTCGGTTCTAGTAGGATAGACTATTAAGGGATAGGTATTAGCGCTCCGAGCGTCTAGCGAAGTCGAACTAGAGGTCGATATAGATATCTACGTAGTAGTAGATATTATATAAGAAGACCTCGTTAAGAGGCTCTAACTAAAGGAAGCTACTAGTATTATAGCCCCTGAATTAATAGATTTCTAGGGAAGGCCTATGCTTATAAGCAAGGTCTACTAGCTTATATTCTTCCTTATAGATAGTCGGGGTTACCTATAGAAGATTCGCTAGGCTTTTATTATAAGCCCTCGCCCTAAAGGAGCGGGAGATATCCTTCTATCTAACGACTTAATAGGATAGGAAGGTATCTATATAGATACCTATATATACACCTAGTTATATAAACCCCTCTTGCTCGCTAAGCTAGAGGTAATCGCCTAAGAGATCGTAGAGAATAGCTAACAGGCTTATATTATATATCTAATAAGTGCTATAAGCTCTAATAAGAAGGATATAGAGTCCTTAGGCGAAGACTTACTAGAGAATAAATAGGAGAAGAAGATTCCTAGGGAACTTTAAGACTTTACTAATATTTTTAATAAAGAGAATACAAAGAAAGTTCTGAGGCTAAAGGGAGTAGTATACTATATCGAACTAAAACCTAGCAAGGAACCCCCATATAAATTAATATACCTTATATTAGCAGAGTAGTTATAAACGCTCGCTAAGTATATCTAGGATATAGAGGCAGCAGGCTATATACGCTACTTAACTAGCTCTATAGGAGCACTAGTGCTATTTATGCTTAAGAAGGATAGAAGCTTATAACTATATATAGACTATAGGGGACTAAATAAAATCATAATAAAGAACTATTATCCTCTACTACTAATCAGCAAGCTTCTAGATAGGCTTGCTAGAGCGAAGTTTATCTCAAAGATTAACTTAAGCGAGGCATACTACCGAATTGCAATTAATAAAGTAGATAGGTAGAAAATAGCATTTAGAATATAATATAGGTATTTCGAGTATATTATAATGCTATTTAGGCTTACGAATACCCTAGCAACTTTCTAGGCGTATATCTACTAAATACTCGCTAACCTTCTAGATACCTGCTATATTATATACCTAGATAATATTCTAATTTACTTAGATATAAGGGAATAGCATACTAAGGACCTCTATGCTATCCTACGCCGCCTAAGGGCTGCTAAGCTATTTATAAAACTAAAAAAGTGCAACTTCTACTAGATAGAAGTAGATTTTCTAGGGTTCTATATCACCTAAGATAGCATTAGGATAGACCTAGATAGAGTCCGAGCGGTTGCTAAATAGCTAGTACCTAAGTCTTTTAGAGATATCTAAGTATTCCTTAGTTTCTATAACTTTTATTATAAGTTTATTATAAGATACTCTTATATCGCAGCCCCTATAACTAGCGTGCTTAAGGGAAGCTAGAATAGCACGAAGTTAGGAGCCTTCGCCTAAATAAGGGAGATATAGACTATATTCGAGATACTTTAGAGAGCATTTGCTAAAGCCCTAATGCTAAGATATTATAACCTAACGTTAGAAACTAGGGTTAAGACTAATACGTCTACTCAGGTAGCATCTAGCGTGCTTTCGCAGAAATATAGCATAGTTTAGTACCTAATAGCCTTCTAGTCGAGGAAGCTCTTAGATATAGAGAGGCGCTAGGCTATAGAGTAGTAGGAACTCCTTGCTATTATAGAAAGTTTAGATCACTAGGCGTAGTACCTATAAGGACTCCCTGAGAAATTTATAGTGCTTATAGACTATATAGCGCTAAAAGGAGTACTTACTACGCCTGCGCGGGATATTTACAGAAGACTTGCGTAATAGGTCTATTACTTATTAGCATTTAACTTTGAAATCTAGCATAAGTCGGGGGTTACTAACCTAGTAGATAGACTATTATAACGCCCTAACTACGTAGTAGAAGATACTAAGGTGGATAATATACTTCCTACCCTTAGAAAGAAACTTAGGCTTATTAGCTAGCTTTTAGCAGATATTTGCTAGCATATCGCTAAGCTCGAAGGAACTATAGCGGTTATAAGAACTTATACCCGAGCTATCTAGCGAAGTATATAAGAACCTTGCTAGAGGGCTAGCTCTAAGGTTAAGGGATCCTCACCCTCAAGTTAGTACCACCCTATAATAGGTACTAATAAGCTACTACGTATAAGTATGCATATTAGCGCTATTACCCGTATAAAAGCATATATAGATACCACGCTAACTGCTCCACGAGAGAATAGCAATAGGCCGGAGGACTTAGGGGGAGCTAGGGTTACTATACTAGAATAGTATATCCCACGTGCTATAATAAGGAAGCTTATTCAGAACGAAACGGCTTATATACTATAACTAGGCGTAGATCTCGAATAGATAGTTAGAGGACTATAGGCTAAAGACCCCTTCTATAGAGATGTTATAGCTAAGGTTCGCTAAGATACTAGGGAATACTAAGGATACCGAGTTAATAAGAATAACATCCTTTGGTTCAGAAGAAGACTTATTATCCTAGAAGAGGGATCCCTCTGCTATGAAATCCTAAAAAACTACTATAATACGCCTAGATTAGGGTATATAGGAGCAAATAAGATAGCTAAGCTAATCTTGCGAAAGTTTTATTAGCTATATTTAATAGAGGATATATAGCGATACGTCGCTAAGTACCTATGCTACTAAGGGGTGTGCATACTATAGCATAAGCTATACGGGCTACTATAAATACTAGAGCTGCTAGTATACCTATTCCAATAGATTTCCTTAGACTTCTTAACTAGCTTGCTAGAAAGTTGCTAAGATAACGGAGTTACTTATAATATAATCCTAGTAATTATATATTAGATAACTAAAGTAGCACGGTTCTTAGTAATAACTAAGCGGCTAGACGCTGCGGGTTTAGCGAGGATCCTATATTAAGAGATCGAGTGCTAATATAGCACGCTAGAAGCTATTATTAGTAACCGAGACAAATTAATCACTAGCTAGTTCTAGCGAGACTAGACTAAGGCCCGAGATATAGAAGGGCGCATCTCTACTACGTAGTATCTATAGATAGATAGTTAGACCGAAAGGATATACTAGACCCTAACTGCATATCTTATGAAGTTTAGCGAAGGCTCGCGCGACTAATAGGTAATATAACTAGTTAAGGCCGAATTTTCATATAATAATAGCAAATATGCTACTATTAGCATATCCCTATTCGAGGCCCTTATAGGATACTACCCTCAAATAGTTAACTACTACTTGCTAAACGTAGAGATTAGGACTTAAGGGGTTAATAAAAGGCTTAAGAAGCTAATAGAGGTTCGCTAAAGAATAGCTAAGACCTAGCGATATATAACTAAGGTATAAGCTAAGAATACGAATACTAGAAGAAAAGCGTAATTATATTATATTAGAGACGTCATAGGACTCTTAACGAAGAACTTCCGTTTTATAAAGAGTTAGCGAAAGCTCGCCCTAAGATTTATTCCTATACTAATTATAGAAGTTATAAGCCCTAATGCCTATAGAGTATAACTCCCGGAGAAGTATAGTAGAGCGTATAATATCTTCTCTATTACTCTACTTAAGCTATAGTATAGCTAAAAGCTCGCTAAGGGGCAGCTCCTAGACCTTGAGGAAGACCCTAAGGAATAGGAAGTTAAGGATATTATATTATAGAGGGAAGCGCTAATAAGCCCCCTATATTTAGTTAAATAAAAAGGCTAGCTAGTAGAATATAATACCTAGGAGCCTGAAGAATACTTAGCGAACGCTTTGCAAATCCTAGCTAGATTTAAGAAATAGTAGCATAAGTCGCATTATAAGTAGGATAACGAGTAGTATAAACTAATAAGAAAAGTTAATTAACTATAAGATAGCTAAAACGCTAAAGAGAAGACCCCCCCTATAAAGAATAATATAAACCCTATAGGTATCTAACCTTATATTACTATAGAAGTCTACTGCACTTTCGCTGAAGTTCCGCTAGCACTACTATTCCTTATTATTATTATTACCCTCGTTATTATTATTATTATTATCGCTCTCCTCCTTAGAGCTCTCGCTAGTAGTACTACTATTACTACCCTAACTATCGCTCTCTATAGCTTTATCGGAGTCGCTATCCTCTATAGCAGAGGACTTATCCTCCTCGCTATTATAAACCTAGTATTGCTAAGCTACTACTAAGGCGTTACTAACCTTCTTCTAAGAATTTAGTTAAGGCGCGGGACTACTACTAATAACTTTAAAAATAGCAATAGGAGCTTAGTAATAAGTATTATAAAGTATATAGGAACCTTAGACCTTTAAAAGCTCTTATAAAGGAAGCGTAGATATATAGGTATTACTCTTTAAAAGCTATGTTATTAGGATATTAGTAAGCTTATTAAGAAAGGTAGCCTACTTAAAGATATAGGTCTTATTATATAAGTAAATAGGGAGAGCATTATTAAGCTATACTATAATCTCCTTAACTAGAACCTTATCCTTAGCCTAGCGAGCTGCCTATAAAAACACGTTAGACTAATAAAAAAGCGAGACTAGCTATAAGGTAAAACCTACCTCGAGCGAAACCTATAGATACGCCTAGGTATATAAAGCTATACTCTCCTCGATACTTATAGCGAGGAGCTAGTTCTTATAGTTCTTAGAACTAGGCTTAAGATTAGCAGGGTTTACTAACTAGTTATAGAGGCGTTAGAGAAGCTCCTGCCCCTGCTCTATAGCTGCGAAGATATAGAAGATCTTATGCTATTAATACTAGCTAGTAGTAATCGCATAGATATAATACTTAACCTAGTTCTAATAGAAACGAGTAGTATTAATAAGATAAGTAGGAATCTAGAAATAGGAAAAGTTAGCCTATACCTTCACCGAACGGTTGCTAAACTCACCCTATAGTACTTAATACTGCGAACCCGGCATAGCTCGTATATATAATCACTATTATAGCGATAGGCGTAGATAACCTGGGTATTCTTAGGGAGCCATAGGGTGCAACTAACGCAGGGTTCGCTGCTACCCGCTTGATTATGCTAATAGTTACTACTACTAAGTTCAGCCTTAGTAGGGCTATACTCGGCGAGGAGTCGGCTAATAAGGCTCTCAGCACTTATGATATTTGAGGAAGTATTGTAAGATAGGGAGGTTCTACGAAGTCTCGATGAAGGGCTTGGATGATGTGAAAATAACCATTATTTTATAGATGGCTGAAGAGACCTCGCCGAACTATTGCGAAGGCAGATGCGACTTCGGACGGCAAAGAATAGCGGTTACTCACTATAATAGGTGCTACCTACCGGGAGATAGATATAGTGAATTAGTAACGATAGTTACTATCTGACCTACCTAATAGCCTCGTGATACACCTGTTTAGAAGGGGGATAATAGGATAAAAAAACGAAGTTATTATAAGGGTATAGTATAAGAAGGTGCTCGCTAGATAAAGAGCAAATAATAAGAGAACTAAAATAAAGCTACTATTAGGATAACCGCCCTCTTTCAAAAGGAAATAATAGGATAAAAAACGAAGTTATTATAAGGGCATAGTATAAGAAGGTGCTCGCTAGATAAAGAGCGAATAACAGGAGAACTAAAACGAAGCTATTATAAGGATAACCGCCCTTATTTAAAAGGAAACGATAGGATCCCTTTAGAATAGCCCGGATAGAGAGTATAAAAAGGCCTAAAAGGAGAGGAACTATAAGGAAAGGGGCTATAGGCCTAGCTATTATATCTATAACTCCAAGGGCTCTACTATCCTTTAGCAAATATTCAGCGAACGGATACCGCGCTGGATAATAGTAGTAATAAGTAAAAGGCCGGGGCCTACCCCGGGCGGCTAAGAAGGATAATAACGGAGGGCTAACCCATAACACCCGGTCTTATAATAGGAACTACTATAATTAGAAGGGGGATAATTATAAGGGACTAGATACCTAAACTAGAGAAGCTAGAGACGCTTTAGCTACTATAGGCTAAAGGGAGGAGAGGCCTATAGGTCTAGGGCATAGAACCCTCATAGCGAAGACTTAGCGAATACTCGCTAAAGGCTAGAAATAAGGGATCTTAGAGGAAGCAAGCAAAAGTAGCATAGTAATATAGACCCTACCTTTTGGGTGCTTCTGCTATTAGTTTGACCTAACCGTGGCTCTTAGCCCCTCGATACCTTTACAGGTTTGCAATCTCGGTGCGAAGGCTTATAATCTCCTTAGTCTTAACTATATTAATAGCTATACGAATCTTATTAGTAACCGCCTGCTTAGATGCGCTATCGTTCTTAAGTTTAGCGAGATGCTTACTAATAGCGTTAATATTAATAGTATCCACGTTAGCTATATTAGTCTCTATAGTATTAAGGCGAGGAAGGATTTCCTATTAGATACTATTAATAATAGTATTAATATTACTCTTAGCCTTATTAGCAAGGTCCTTTGCGTTTTTAGTATCCTTATAGGCTAATAGGTCTATAATAGTAATATTAGTAATATTAACGAGCGGGGCGATAGAAAGGAGGTTAACACGGTTTATTATAATAAGGTTACTAGTAATAATTCTATTAGTATAACTATAGGCGTTATAAAAGTATATAGCGAGGATCTAGGCGTAACTAGGGAGAAGCTTGCTATAAGCGTTATTATTAATATATATATTATATGCTCGCTTAAGGGTATCCTAGATATATCTAATATAGAGGTTAGAAGATATATTCTCAGAAGGCTCGATACTATTAAGGATTTTCTTAATCTCCTCGATAAGGATAGCATCGGGGTAGTATAGAAAGGCGTTATTAATATAAGCCTTCGCCTTATCGATCTGCTAGCGCTAGGCTATAGGGCTAGGGCGGCCCTTCTTAGGAGTCTTGCGAGGGGTAATAGCTATAGTTTTAGCTAGGGTAGTCTCCTTAACGTTAGTAGTAGTATTAGTAATAATATAAGCTAGCTCGGTAGCCTAGGTATCGTTATTCTAAACGTTATTAGTATTATTATTAACGACCTCCTCGTATTAGGTCTTAGCGTCTATAGTAAAGAAGTTCTTCTTAGCTGCCTATTTACCCTTCTTATAGTCCTTGCGGGACTTCTTCTTCTTAGCAGCAGACTTATAAGTCTTAACTAGAGTACTAAGGTTAATACTATAGTTACTAACTTAGTTATTACTACCTTAGCGCGGGGAGACGGGGTTAAGCACCTCGTTATTCTAGGGGTTAGCACCCTTATCTTAGCTGCTGCTATTATTAGATAGGTGAGAGGATAGGACCTCGTAGTTATTAGCAACTTCCTTACCTTTAGAAGCTATTATTATAGTAGTATTAGTTAGGCTAGCATTCGGGAGGCTATATTTAGCGGGTTAGGATAATATTATTACTTATTATAAGAGGTCTATTAGGTAATAATTAGCATATAGGAGAGAAATAAATAAATAAAAAGTATAGGTATATCTAAATAAAAGTAGGTAGGTATAGTAAATAGAAGGAAGGTATAGAAGGGAAAAATTTTTTTATAATAGGGGTTAATAAGGAAGGCATATAAAAGTTAGCACCCTCTGCTCCTTCCTATTTATTTTAATATAAGGTAGAGAGATCGAGGGAAGAGTAGTTAATAGTAAGAAATAGTAATAATAAAGGGAAAATTTATAATCCTAATATTAATTCAGGGTATATATATTTATCCTATTAAAAGGATAGGAAAACTATTTAGTTATATACGAGGTGCGCGCCTTCTTATAGCTCTTTTAGTATCCTAGTTGAGGGGGAATTTAGTATTATACTTATTAATAATATCGTTTATATTAAGTAATAGGGAGTCTCTTTATTCCTAGGTATTATCTTTTGCTATAAACCCCTTCTATTAGATAAGGTATTTAATAATAGGTTTATAACTCCTCTATAAGACTCTTCGTTTAATAATATAGTTAAGTTCCTACTTCTTATTACTATTAACCTTAATAGGCTTTAGTAGCAGAGTCTCGCGGTTAAATAGGTCTTCTCCCTAGGCTAGCTTATATAGCTAGGCTATAGAGAGGATTAGGTAAACCCGCTAGTACTTAGGAATATCTACCTTATAGGCGAGAGGACTAACGATATGCTTAATTCAGAAGGGTCCTATTTATCTAGAGGTCTATTTGCTATTATATTATCCTAGCAGGTAGAATCCTTTGCTAAGTTATATCTAGACTTTATCCCCTTTATTAAAAGTTATATTAATATAGTAGTTATTATATCTCTCCTTATATAAGGCGTTTGCTATATTAATAAGTAGTAGTACCTCCTTCTAATATATCTCCCTAAGGATAGTAAGGCTCTTAGTTAGGGCGCTCATTTATATAACTATATTAAGGATACTTTATAGCTTAAATCCGAGTATAACCTCGTTTAGTAATTATCTAATTATAGTAGATAGGGAGTTATTAAGATTATACTATAAAGCAAGTAGTATATCAGTCTATAGGATATTAGGGGATTTAGATATATAGAACTATATTATAATCTTAGTAGTCTGGTTTATTCTTTCGCTCTGCCTATCTATCTAGGGGTAGTATGCTATTAAGAGGAGGAGCCTAATATTAAGGGCGTTGAATATCGTATGCTATACTATAGAGATAAACTTAGGATCCTAGTTACTAATAATACGACGTGGAATTCCCTAGTCTAAGAGGAAAAATACGCGAAGTAGGATTATTACCTATTCTTTTATTCTATAGGTCGAATATCCTATGAGAAGGATTATCTTTTTTAAGAATTTATATATTACTATTACTAATATATCTAACTCCGGGAAACCTAGCAGGGCGTAGGGACTTCCGTGGGATAGCACCTTAGGCATATTAATAACGAAGTCTATAGTAATAGTATTATAAGGGATATCTACGATAGGGATAGGTTATAGCTATCCTAGTAGGTTTTAGTAGTCGATTTAGTTCTCTTTATACTAGTTATAGTAAGCGATATATCGTTATATGAGCAACTTCTTATTATGAAACTAAAAAGTCGATATTTCTGCTATTATATAGTCCGCGCTGAAGTAGTATTTTTTATTATAACTAAGGCGGAGAATCGTAGGTATTAACTTATGCGGAATATAGAGTCTCTAGGTGCTATCCGTAGCTATATAAAGGATAAGCCCTTCTAGCGATAGACTCTAAGGAGTCGTTTGATAGCGTTTTAGAGCTCTTTTAGCAGTTCTAGCGCTATTTTCCTTAGTAGTAGTATTAAATAGTAACTACTACTTACTCGGTTCCTTCTGCTAGGATCGGAGTTATTTAAGAATTTTACTATACCTCGTATTATTAGTATAATTATCTATAATCTCAGCGATAAAGTCCTCCGAAATGCTCATAGTTATCTCCCCTATTGCTCCATAGGCTTATAACTCCTTAGCTAACTAGTTAATAATGCTTATAAATCCTATATCGTTATTATTATTATCGCTATAGGTTATTTCTACGAGAACGTCGCTATCCTCAAACCTATTAGCTTATCCTAAGGCTATAAGCAATAGCAGGCGCGAGAGGGCATTAGGGATGATATTAAGCTTCCCTAGTATATAGGTAATATTAAGGTTAAATTGCAATAGGTAGTTCGCAGCGCTCGCGAGCTGTAAGTTAGCCTTATTAAGGTCTATAGTCTATAGCGAGGTATATATAAGAATTCCCTTCGTAGCTACGTGATCTATAAGAATTTATATAGGGTGCTTATTCGATTGCACGAGCTTGCAGAGCTTCTTTATAGCTTATACTACTACTACTACCTCTACTTCTATAGCGAAGTATCGCTTTTCTAAGGGTGATATAACCTTAGATAGAAAAAGCACTAGTTAGACGTAGATTTATATAATATCTTTGCTAGGTATATTAGTACTATTCTATAGGATATCTAGTTAGAATACTATAAGCCTAAAGCTACCTTTATAAGTATTAACCTTAAAAAATATAGGTTTATTTAGATTATAATAGTATCTTATAACCTAGTTATAGAGATTCTTCTAGAGGGCATTCTACGCCTCTTGCTCGCTTAGTATTAGCTCGAATAATACCTTTTAGACCTTCTTTATTTAAACTACTTTTAATAGACCGTTAGGAAGTATATTTTTATTATAGAGTTTTATAATAAGACGGGTCTTTCTATCCTATAGTAGCGTTATAATAATATTATACTAGGGTATATCGCATTATAGCTATCTAGCTATTCCGAGGTATCTCTCGATATTATAGAGAGTTTTTAGGAAGCAGAGGTTCTTAAAGGCTATAATCCTATCCTCTATTCGTTTAATACTATTAGTATTTATAATATAGCTAAGGAGTCTTACTTCTAGAAACCCTATAAAGGATTTCTTAGGTCTAATATAAAGGCAGTTATTCTCAAAGAGCTTAAGAATAATATCGACGTGCTAGAGATAGTCCTCGTTATTATTGCTAAAAATAATAATATTATCGATATATACTCGAGCAAAGTACTAGTAGTTATATAGGAGGCGGTCTATAAAACGCTAGGTATAGGCTAGCGAGTTCTTAAATCCTATAAGGATAATATTAGAAACCTCGATACTACGGGGACTTATTACTACTATCCTATTATAATATCTCGAGTAGATTAGCAGTTAGTAGAAGAACCTAGTAGCATTAAATATCGTTATACGTTTCTTCCCTCTGAGGGTATTTATTATATTATCTTAGTCGGGAAGCGGGTATATATCCGGGATAGTAATTTGGTTAAGAGGGCGAAGGTTAATAATAACCCTACCTTTTTTTATACTATTAACTACTCGCTATATAACGAAGAGCGGATAGATAACTAGGATTAGCCTATTACCCTATACTATCTTGCTATTAGTATATATCTTGCTATAGATATTCTTAATAACTTCGAGGTCTTTAGCGCTAAGGGGGTAAGGCTTCACTATAGCCTTCTGGTTTTACTACCCTTTAACAAGCTTAATATATATATATTAGTTATCCAGCATAGGTACGATCCCCTTATTATAATAAATATCTTAGTTATCGAGGATTTCCTTAAGTCTACTAGCAAAAACCGCATCCTAATTGCAGATCTCGACTCTATCCTTGCTATATATAACTAGGATATCTTTTAGCTTAGATATTCTATAAAATAGAATATTATCCGCTTAGCGAGGTAGTCCTAGGCTAGATTTAGCAAGCGGGGTTATAAACTATATATTACCCGCTATATTACTCGTAGCCCTATCGAATTTATATTACAAGAACTAGCGCGAGTTTGATTCTCCTCCTATAAGGGTAACGATATCTGTGTAATTAACGAGGTTAGTAGTTTCCTCTGCTTCTATTAGAATAATATAGCCTAGCTGCTATCCTCTTAGGATTATTATTAGCCTATCCGTTATATTTCGCATAAGGATAAGCTTAGGGTTATCTGCTATAACTATTGTATTAACTGCGCTAATATAACTAGATTGAAACTACTAAGTATTAGAGCCTTGCTAGCTTGACTTAGGGAGGTTAATAAAGCTAGTTATAACGAATGCATTACTCTGCGGGGGAATAACTATAGTATAGGCGTTATTAACTCATCTAGTTACTAGGTGCTATCTCCTGAACTAGACTAGATACTATATTCTATATACTAAGCGGAACTTAACTATGCCCTTATTAAAGTCTATAACTAGCCCGTGATCTTTATAGAACGGTATTCCTAATAGAAGATTCGCTCTGAGGGTATTTATAACTCTAGCTATAATAATAACGTAGCTATTAATCTCTATATCGCTAATAATACCTAGGATATAGAAGTCGAATATAACCTACTCTATTACTTAAAAGGTTAAGTCTATTATATTTATCCTCCGTAGTTCTATCGTTTAAAACGTAGGATTCCGCGCAAAGCATAGCACCTAATTCCTATCGACTAGAGTTATTAAGGCGCTTATATCGATATAGACTTCCTCTAGGCTAGCTATATCGTTGCTTTTTATATTAAGGTAGAGATATATCTATTTAGCTAATATTATTTATTTCACTAGTTTTACCTAGGTATTAATAATTTAGTTTTTCTTAAGTAATACCTATGCGTTATTCGCTAGGGGAATTGCAACGAGACCTGTGAAATTCACTATATTATTAATATAATATATAGCAGAGTCTATAACCGAAGCAGTTAAGGAGATCGCTAGCAGGCTTCTCGCTATAACTGCAATATCCGTTATCTAGCCCGCTATTTCCTCTTTGTATAGTTGCTCTAATAAGGTAGCTAAATCGTAGGGGACTTCCTATACGTCTAGTAGGATATAGCTGCTATTAACGAGGTTATTAATATTATAGTCGTCGTCATAATCCTCCTATATATAATAAGCATCTAAGTCTATCTAGCCTAGTCTATTATATTTTATATAATATCGAAAACCCGGGTTTCTCTATAGCTAGTTCTATAGGTAGCGATCTTTCTAGTTTTAATAGTTATTAGAGCGCTAGAAGCATTGCTAAGGTTAATAATATTATTAGGGTTGCGGATTATTATGATTATCCTATTAGAAGTCTTAGTTATTCTATTATCCCTTATTACTATTCTATATTGCATTATCAGATTCTTCTAATATATAATTAATGCTAATTAGCGCCTAGAGTCTATGCTAAACTGCCTTGCGTTTTTTCTTAGCTATATTAAGGTAATCCTCGAGAGTATTACTAGTAGTTAGTTCGTCTAGGAATCGCTAAAGCTCTAGGTTAATTATATTATAGAAGATTATTAATAGCTAGCTAACTATAGATATTAGTCCTATCTACGCTCTGCTATATTTAAAATAGTTTTAGGTAAAGTTATAAATATCTCTATCTCCCTTAAGGTCTTCTATAGTAAACCTATATATAGCAATCTATTAGATAGACTCCTATTAGGTTAGTATAAAATATCTCCTAATAGTATTATATAGGGCGTAATATCCCGCATAGAGGTAGTTCTATTATTTAATTAGCCTAAGTTAGTATTCCTACTAGCTAAGTGCTTTCCCTCGTAGCAGAGAGCTCTAATTCTATATAATCTCTAAAGCTATAGCTAGGCTAGTAGTTTTAATATCTAAGCTAGAGATCTATAGATCTATCTCCTTATAATATAGAATATCCTCGTTATAAAAGATAGGCTCTATATTATACTTCTTATTAATATCTAGCTAAAAAATACTATATTATTAAATAAATCTACCTTCCTATCGAGTTCCTATAAGCTATAGCACCCTAGTATTAGCCTCAAGCTAGCTAAATACTCGAAGGAGTAAAACCTCGAGACCCTAGGATAGCAGCTCCGGGTAGGGCCCCTAGGATAATAGTAAAAATATCAGTAGTAGCGCTAAATTCTACTATAGTAGCTAGGTCCTCCCTGCTAATATATCCTACTTTAGCAGACCTATAGTAATATCGTGAAGAATTTATAGTATTCTATAGATTTTTCGCTCTAATAGTCCTATAGTAGTATCTTCTAGTGCTATAACTCGCAGTTCGGGGTTTTTTCCGCTCCTACTATAAATATTATCTATTATAGCTCTTGCTTTAATAGGAGGTCCTAGGGGTTTAATATCTAACTAGCTAGACTAGATAGGAGTTATAACTCTTTTATCTCTCGGGGGTAGAAGGGTGATTCTCTCGCTAGCTCTATAAAGGCTTTCTTCTCTAGATAGGGGTATAAAAAATGCTACTATTGCTAGAGTATCCCTTATAGCTGCGATTATATTAATAATACTAATTAATATAGTTATATAGTTATTAGGCTTAAGTATCTAGTAATAGTATAGATTAGCTTTTACCTTCTAGCCTATATTAATAATATCTATATAAGGTATATAGTTATTATCCTATTCGAGAGAGGCGAGGTTTGCTATCTAGTTATGAAATTATTTACTAAGGCTAAGGGTAAAGTTATAGTCCTTATAAGTCTACTAGAAACTATAGAGCTTATAAGCCTTATTATAATATCCGATTCTAGCTATATCTCCTATATTATAATATTCCTCTATAAGAGAGGGATTACTATAATAATTTAATATTAAACTCGAATAGTTAGCTATATAAGTTAATAGTTAAGACCTCTATCTCTTTAACTTCTTTAACTTCCTTCCTTTTAATATATAAATACTTTTTAGGAGGGGGTTTCGAGGTTAAGTCTAAGTCCTCTACCTCATTACGAGTTTTTATAGTATAAGGGAGGTCTTAGATAAGGAAAAAGAATAGGTTATACTACTAGATATTATAATCTTCTTACTAGCCTAGGGCTATAATAGGGGTCGCTAAGACTACGAATAAAATAAGGAAAAGAGTAATATAAGTATAAATAATAATAAATAATATAATAGGTAATTATAGGTATATTATAATATATTCTATAATAGCCGAGCCTTCTAAGCTTATCTGCTAGAAGTCTCCTACTTAAAGGATAGGCGTTAAGCCTAACCGTGGTCACGTGGAATACCACGTGATGGCCGACTATATCACCAAAAGGCGTGTGACACTACCTAGTATCCTCCTTCTACGGACCCCTATAGGGTAGTCTAGTAAGTCCGGTAAGTCCTTTCCCCTACGATCTCATCCAGGCTCGTGACAGTAGGCCGGTCTGCTGCGGGCATAATATCGCGAAGGGCCGTTGCACCGGTGTTCACGATGGTTCGAGGATTCAGGTCCATGACGACGCTGGTCAGCCCCCCGATGAGCTTGCTGTTGCGCACGTTCTGGCCGACGGACACGAAGATGGCGCCCCCCAGCTGCTGGTAGAAGAAGACAAGCGAGACCGCCACCGGGACGTGTTTCCGCTGGAGCACCGTCTGCACGGCGATGGGGCCGTGCTGCAGGCCCAGACCTATGCCGAAGCCAAGGATGATCTGGAACCCGATCCAGCTCCCGGTGCCCGTGTTGACTTTGAACGTGGAAAGGAGCCCCGCGCCGACAGGCATCAGGACGGAGGAGAGCATGGTGAAAGGCGTGTAGTAGCCTAGGCGGCCCACGAGCTGGCCGGACAGAGTGCTCGCAACCACGAGGGAGATGACGAGCGGGAGCGTGGCGATGCCGGATTGCACGGCGCTCTTGTCCTTGATGACCTGGAACCAGATGGGGAGGTAGTAAATGAGGAGGAGCATCGTCGACGCGAGGCAAAACATGTACCACATGGCCGAGACGACGGTGCGGTTCTTGATGACTTCCACCTGAATGGTCGCGTTTTCCTGTCTCATTACTTCCGCCACGACGAAGACGACGAGACAGAGTGCGAACAAGACCAGGAGTAGAATGATGCGCCAGCTGTTCCAGTCGTAGGTGATGCCCCCCACTTGAGCGCAAGCAGCAGGCAGATGAGCGAGGGAAAGAGAAACAGCTCGCCAACGAGATCCAACTTCGCCAGCTGCTGCCGGATCGTGAGCCCCGGAACCTCCGCCGGGGTGGGCTTCAGAGCGAAAAAGATGACGACCATGGCCGCGCCGCCGATGGGGAGGCTGATGTAGAAGCACCAACGCCAGCTGACCCTGCTCGTGAACGCGCCGCCGAGGAGCGGGCCGACCACCGACGAGGTTCCCAGGACGGCGCTGAAGAAGCCGTTGTACAGCGGCCTCTTCGCCAGAGGCACGGCCGACATCATGAGGACGATGGCGCCGGACAATATCCCCGCGCTGCCCATGCCTGCGATGGCTCGTCCGAAGATGAAGGCCAGCGAGCTGGGAGCGGCGCCGCAGATGGCGGAGCCGATCTCGAAGAGGCCCAGCAGCGAGAGGAAGACGTACTTGGCCGGATAAAAGGTGTAGACCTTACCCCAAAGGAGCTGGAAACAGCACGTCGTGAGCATGAACGCGCTGCCATACCAGCCGATGTCCCGGATGCTGTGGAACTCGTCCGTCATTCGGGGGATTGCTGTGGCAATGATGGTTCGATCCTTGGGAATTAAGAGGTTGAGTTAGTTGTGTGTGCGCGCGCATGTGCGCGCGATTTCGACGCGTTTAACTGAGTTTATTGGATCGAACGAGTTGAAGGGAGACTGGGAGCTCACCAGAGACATGAGGAGGATGGCGCTCAGGATGCAAGTCATGATGACCGCAACCTGCGCGGATCCGGGGTACTCCGGCTCCTCTGAGGGAGCATTCGACCGTTGCGGTTTCACGACATTGTCGTCGGCTTCACTCTTCTCGTTGTCTTCCAGCGGTGGGGATGACGAAGGGAGTTCAGCCTTTTCGGCTCGAGGCGAGTCGAGAGGAGTTGCGATGGACGGCTTCGTCTCCTTGCCCGCCTCCATTTCTGAATTGTTGTAAACGTGATCGGAACTGGATGTGCTACAATGAAATGCTTCGTGAGTGTTTGGTTTTTCTCCCTGAATTTTGAGTTGCCCTCATCGCTTTCTGCCAGTTTTAGGTTTTAGCTATTATATGTGTACCACGATGCCAAATCAGCAATCGATCACCACAAGGAATAGGGATGAGAATGAGAAGGGTTCCGTGAACAATGCTTCGGCCAATAAACGAAAAAAATAAAAATAAAAAAAAAATTGGGAAAGATGCTGCCGATTGCTCGTTTTGGATACATAGTCCGAATTGTGTCTAGGAGTGACTACCACACTTTTGACTCGGGACTCGGCACACGACACGCGGGCTTCGGGCTTCGGGTCTGGAAGCAAGATAGGGGCTGCTGAAATAGTCACTTACATTGATATCGCCGTCGCACGGTGGCCCCGGACGACGTTGGCCATTGCCTAGGCTTACTTTCTACCGCCCCTTCAACTAGCTGCAGCTGCGGGACGCGACAACCATGGGCAGCAGAAGCAATAAGAACCATAGGATTCATGGATCTGGGTGAACCAACCAAGTGACTGTAGAGTCAGTACTAGCTAGACTCTGGCGGGCGACTTTCCAAGAGCCCGAATAACGCGGATGGAGATGGACGTGGTCGGATTATGACAACGGGCTGTGAATGATAACAGCGTAGTCCCATCGTCTGTGTGTGCAAAGAATTCTGCCCACAGAACCGCCGTCTGTCCAACTTCCAGATCTGGATGCCATCTATCGCCCGTCACCGTCGCCGCCGACGATGCTGATGAGCCCAACCACAGCCCCGGTCAGCGGGAACAGGCACCTCATCAGATGCAGCAGGCTCCATCTCCTCAACAGACCCTTCGCCTCGTCGACGTCCGCCATCCGGCCCGCGAATCATGTACGAGGGGATGTACCACTCTCTCATCCACCTGGGCCTCGGCATCGAGTTTGAGCAGCCTGGGGTCATCGCCGAAGCCATCGCACAAGCCGCAGCCCACGAAGACGGCCATATCAGCGCACTCCTTTTCCGCAGCGAGACATTGGCCGAGGGCAAGCCAGTCATCCCAGAGAAACCATCATCGCTCCTTGAGCTCGCCGAGCAGGTTCGAAGCAATAACGTCATCGTCAACGCCCCTAGATGGGAGGATCGTTGGAACAGGATGAGGAATGGCGTCATGGACAAAGCCGCCGGGGAACTCGCGCCCATAGCGGCTCAGTTCCGCATCCGCTCGGGCGCCGCACCGCCGAGATGGTCAGCTTCTCCGCTTACGTCGCCGGCGCCAGCCAGCGTCCGGGCAGGAAGCGCAAGATCGACTTCTTCCTCATGCACACGGTCACCAGCTCCATCTTCTTCAGCATCCTCAACAAGCAGGACTGGATCGCGATGAAGGACCGTGTGCGCTTGGTGGAGTGGAAGGGCCGGCTGGACCTGGCGTTTTATGCCTTCTGTTGCTGCACCGACCTCCACGGCGAGGCCATCACGGGGTATCATGACGACTCCACCAAGGACATGGACTGGAAGCAGCTCTATGTCGTGGTCAACAAGGAGCACGACGACGGGCACGTGGCCAAGTTCATACGGGCGTTGAGGAACGGGGAGGGGGCGGCCAGCGCGTATGAGGGGGGCCCCTGGGGTGCCTACTTCCCGCTCAAGGGGGACATGTGGTTGAAGTTGGCGCGCATGGCCCTCGGTGTCACAAAAGGGTGCAGTGCAGAGTGAGAGAGTTAGTATATAGGTATAACCAAGGTTGAACATTCTTCTCTAGCCCTCTAACCTACTGCATGAGGGTATGTGAGGGCTAGAGGACTTATCTAGGGGGCTACCTAGTGCCCCCCTCTATAGACTTCCCTAGGATAGCCTAATAAGCCCTTTTCCTTATAATATTATCCTAGCTTATAATATAATCCCCCCCTCTAAACTAGTCTATCCTTAGACTAGGCTGCTTAGTAGTTATCTAGAGGGTACCTAATACTTATTTATAAGCCTTCTTAGTTTCTAGTTCCTATAGGCTTAGAATTTAATATCCCTCGTTCTAGCTATATAACTCTTCTTTAGATAGCTAGGTAGCTTAGAAGAGTAGGTAGCTAGTAGTAGGATACTAAGCCTCTATCCTAGCTACTCTTATAGCTCTTATACCTAGGTATTAAGGGATTTTATAGCTTAGAAGAGCTTAGAGGAGTAGTTAGCTAGTAGTAGGGTACCTATCCTCTACCCTAGCTACTCTTATAGCTATCTATCTAAAAGGTCTAGGACTATATAATAGTTATCTAGATAACTATAGCTAAGTTCCCTTATAAGGGTTATTCCTTCTTTTATAGGGTTATACTAAAATATATTATTATTTAAGCTTATTTTTATTACTTTAAATTCGCTCGCTAAATTATTATATTTTCTATTTATTATTATATTTTTAGTGCTTTTATAGGGCTAATAAAGATGTTCTCCCTCTAGGGATAAAGGAGGTTATTGTTATAATATAGGGGGTTACTAGTAGTTATCTAGTAGTTACTTAATACTTCCTCATATACAGTAGGTTTAAATAAAGTTAGATAATATAATAATCTAGAGATTATCTTCCTTTTAGCTATATAAAAAGCTAACTTTAGTATTAAGTTAAAAATATATAAATATTATTTAGAAATTTTACCCTATTAAAATCTCTTCTTCTTACTTCTTCAGATTTATAATGCTAATATTACTATTAATAACTTATTATTAGCCTCCCGCTCCCCTACTAATAACTTTATCTTAATTACTATACAATAAATCTATTATTATATCTTCTGCTATTACTAATGCTACCCCTTTCCCTGCTAGTTATAAGGGACTGGACACCCAGGCTAGAGAAGCTAGAGATACCTCAGCTAGCATAAGCTAAAAGGATAGAGAGGCCTATAGGTCTAGGGTATAGAACCCTTATAATAAGGGCTTAGTAAGTACTTACTAAAGGTTAGAAAAGAAGAATCTTAGAAGAAGTAAGCAAAAGTAGTATAGTAATACTAGACCTACCTTTTAAATACTTCTACTATTAGTTTAACCTAACTATAGTTCTTAGCCCCTTAATACCTTTATAATTCTTTTGCTTTTACCCTACTTTAGGAATATCAGTAATAATAATAGTACTATATACCTAAGTAATACCTACTAATTAGGCTAAAGAACTTATACCTAATATTTACTAAGAGTAGAGCAAAATAGCCTATATAAACCTATATAAAGAAGTTAACCCTAGCAAGTAATTAGAGGATAATATAAGCTAATAAGGGGAGATAAGAAGCTATGCTTTAAGTAAGGCTAGGGGCCCTGAAGAGGATAGGCTGCCTATGCTAAGCGCTTACTACTTAGATAATAAGTATATATAGGAAAATAGGGAATATAAGACCCCTTCCTATAGACTAGATAGGCTAATAGGCTAGATATCTATAGCTATAGCTAATAGGCTAGCCTAAGCTAGTGGGCTAGATAAAGCAACTAGCTAAGTGCTAATATAACAGATTATAATTATAATAGCTAACTAGTATAAGCTAATTATTACTATATTAAGTAACTAAGCTCTTACTAAGCAATTACTTAAGGTTTATAAAAAGCCCCTAAATTATAATATAGCACGCCTTACTAGCAACTCTACTAGTATAATAAGGGAAGATTAGCTTATTATAGTTAAAGAGGCTTATAAGTACTACCCTAGCTGCTCTAATAGCTAGTATATCTAATAAGCCTTAAGTATAATAGAGTATACCCTATAAATAGAATAGTAGAATTATTAGTAAATACTTATAGATAAGTTAGGGAATTAGGTTAACCCTAAATAGAAAGACTTTAGAATCTTTATAAGAGGGTAGTATATTACGCCTAAGCTCTAAGAGTAGAACTATTATAATACTTTGAGATAGTGCTATTAGAAAGATAATAAGAAACTAATTATATATTAGGCTTAATAGGAGTCTATTAACTAAGTATTTAGCAAGCTGAGCATAGGTAATATAAAGGTATATACCTTATTTTAGGGCTTTATTAGGACCCTAAAGGATAAACCCTTTAAGTAGGATATTAACTATACTAATATATATACTATTACCTTATATATATAGAGATTATAGGAGATTATAGAAGGGAGATATATAGGAATATCTACTAGCTATTCTAAGTTACATAAGTAACTATACTTAGGCTCTCTAGACTACCCTTATAAGAGCAGTTTATAACCCCCTAGGTTAATAGACTCAAGGAACTACTACCTAGAGACCCTATCCTGGAATAACTACTTAGCAGACGCCTGCGCAGCACCTAGCACTAGTAGTATGCCCTCTGACTCCTAGGGACCTAATACTATAACTATAAGAAGTATAGCTATATCTCCTCTAACTATATTAAAAATTATATATAACTAATAGGTAGCAACTAGAACCTAAACCTAAGATAGGGCGGGATAAGTATAATTATAATACCTAGTATAGCTAATACTAAAGACTTAGGAAATAAGTAAGTATAGATATAACCCCGAGGGGTACTACTAGAAATCACCTTATTCTAGTAGGATAGACTATTAAGGGATAGGTATTAGCGCTCTAAGTATCTAGCGAAGTTAAACTAGAGGTTAATATAAATACTTATATAGTAGTAGATATTATATAAGAAGATCTTATTAAGAGACTCTAACTAAAGGAGGCTATTAGTATTATAGCCCCTAAATTAGTAGATTTCTAGGGAAGGCCTATGCTTATAAGCAAGGTCTATTAGCTTATATTCTTCCTTATAGATAGTTAGGGTTACTTATAGAAGATTTACTAGGCTTTTATTATAAGCCCTCGCCCCGAAGGAGTAAGAGATATCCTTCTATCTAATAACTTAATAAGATAGGAAGGTATCTATATAAATACCTATATATATACCTAGTTATATAAACCCCTCTCGCTCGCTAAGCTAGAGGTAATTATTTAAGAGATCGTAGAGAATAGCTAATAAGCTTATATTATATATCTAATAGGTGCTATAAGCCTTAATAAGAAGGGTATAGAGACCTTAAGTAAAGATTCGCTAAATAATAAGCAGGAGAAGAAGATTCCTAGGGAACTTTAAGACTTTACTAATATTTTTAATAAAGAGAATATAAAGAAAGTTCTGAGGCTAAAGGGAGTAGTATACTATATTAAACTAAAACCTAGTAAGGAACCCCTGCATAGACCTATATACTCTATATTAGCAGAATAGTTATAAATACTTACTAAGTATATTTAGGATATAGAGGCAGTAGGCTATATATACCGCTTAACTAGCTCCATAGGAGTACTAGTGCTATTCGTGCCTAAGAAGGATAGAAGCCTATAACTATATATAGATTATAGAGGATTAAATAAAATTATAATAAAGAACTATTATCTTCTGCTACTAATTAGCAAGCTTCTAGATAGACTCGCTAGATCAAAGTTTATTTCTAAGATTAACTTAAGCAAGGTATACTACTAAATTATAATTAATAAAGCAAATAGATAGAAAATAGCATTTAGAATATAATATAGGTACTTTAAGTATATTATAATACTATTTAGGCTTATAAATACCCTAGCAACCTTTTAGGCGTATATTTACTAAATACTCGCTAACCTTTTAGATACCTACTATATTATATACCTAGATAATATTCTAATCTACTTAGATATAAGGGAATAGTATATTAAGGACCTCTATACTATCCTATGCTACCTAAGGGCTACTAAGCTATTTATAAAACTAAAGAAGTGCGACTTCTACTAGATAGAAGTAGATTTTCTAGGGTTCTATATTACCTAAGATAGCATCGGGATAGACCTAGATAGAATCCGAGCAGTTACTAAATAGCTAGTACTAAAGTCTTTTAGAGATATCTAAGTATTCCTTAGTATCTATAACTTTTATTATAAGTTTATTATAAGATATTCCTATATCGCAGCCCCTATAAATAGCGCGCTTAAGGGAAGCTAGAATAGCATAAAGTTAGGAGCCTTTACCTAGATAAAGGAGATATAAACTATATTTGAGATACTTTAGAGAGTATTCGCTAAAGCTCTAATACTAAGATATTATAACCTAGCGTTAGAAACTAGGGTTAAGACTAATATATCTACTTAAGTAGCATCTAGTATACTCTTATAGAAGCATAGCATAGTTTAGCACCTAGTAGCCTTCTAGTTAAGGAAGCTCTTAGATATAGAGAGGTACTTAGCTATAGGGTAATAGGAACTCCTTGCTATTATAGAAAGTTTAGATTACTAGGCGTAGTACCTATAAGGACTCCCTAAGAAATGTATAATACTTATAGACTATATAGCGCTAAAACGAGTACTCGCTATACCTACGCGGGATATTTGTAGAAGACTCGTATAATAGGTTTACTACTTATTAGTATTTAACTTTGAAATCTAGCATAGGTCGGGGGTTATTAATCTAGTAGATAGACTATTATAATACTCTAATTATATAATAGAAGATACTAAGGTAGATAATATACTTCCTACCCTTAGAAAGAAACTTAAGCTTATTAGCTAGCTTTTAGCAAATATTTGCTAGTATATTACTAAGCTTAAAGGAACTATAGCTATTGCGAGAACTTATATCCGAGCTATCTAGCGAAGCATATAAGAACCTTACTAGAGGGCTAGCTCTAAGGTTATAGGATCCTCACCCTTAAGTTAGCACTACCTTATAATAGGTACTAATAAGCTACTATATATAAGTATATATATTAGCGCTATTACCTATATAAAAGCATATATAGGTGCTATGCTAACTGCTCCACGAGAGAATAGCGATAGGCTAGAGGACTTAGGGGGAGCTAGGGTTATTATACTAGAATAGTATATCCTATATACTATAATAAGGGAGCTTATTTAGGATAAAACAGCTTATATACTACGACTAGGCGTAGATCTCAAATAGATAGTTAGAGGATTATAAGCTAAAGACCCCTTCTATAGAGATATTATAGCTAAGGTTCGCTAGGATACTAGGGAATATTAAGAATACTAAGTTAATAAGAATAATATCTTTTAGTTTAGAAGAAGACTTATTATCCTAGAAGAGGGATCCCTCTGCTATAAAATCCTAAAGAACTATTATAATATGCCTAGATTAGGGTATATAGGAGTAAATAAGATAGCTAAGCTAATCTTATAAAAGTTTTATTAGCTATATTTAATAGAGGATATATAGCAATATATTACTAAGTGCCCGCGCTACTAAGAGGCATATATACTATAGCATAAGCTATATATACTATTATAAATCCTAGAACTACTAGCATACCTATTCTAATAGATTTCTTTAGACTTCATAACTAGCTTACTAGAAAGTTACTAAGATAATAGAGTTACTTATAATATAATTCTAGTAATTATATACTAAATAACTAAAGTAGTATAGTTCTTAGTAATAACTAAGTAACTAGATGCTATAGGTTTAGCGAGGATCCTATATTAAGAGATCGAGTGCTAATATAGAACGCCTAAGGCTATTATTAGTAACTGAGATAAACTAATTACTAGCTAGTTCTAGCGAGACTAGACTAAGGCCTGAGATATAGAAGGGTATATCTCTATTGCATAGTATTTATAGATAGATAGCTAAACCGAAAGAACTTACTAAACCTTAACTATATATCTTATAAAGTTTAGCGAAGGCTTATATAACTAATAGGTAATATAATTAGTTAAAGCTGAATTTTTATATAATAATAGCAAATATACTACTATTAGTATATCCCTATTTAAGGCCCTTATAGGATATTACCCTCGAATAATTAACTACTACTTGCTGAATATGAAGATCAAGACCTAAGGGGTTAACGAAAAGCTTAAGAAGCTAATAGAGGTTTGCTAAAGAATAGCTAAGAACTAGTAATATATAATAGAGGTATAAGCAAAGAATGCGAATACTAAAGAAAAGTATAATTATATAATATTAGAGATATTATAGGATTCTTAATAAAGAACTTCCGTTTTGCAAAGGGTTAGTAAAAGCTCGCCTTGAGATTTATTCCTATACTAGTTATAGAAGTTATAAGCTCTAATACTTATAGAGTATAACTTCCGGAGAAGTATAGCAGAATATATAATATCTTCTCTATTACTCTACTTAAGCTATAGTATAGCTAAAAGCTCGCTAAGGGGTAGCTCCCGGACCTTAAAGAAGACCCTTAAGAATAGGAAGTTAAGGATATTATATTATAGAGGGAAGTGCTAACGAGCCCCCTATATTTAGTTAAGTAGAAAGGCTAGCTAGTAGAATATAATTGTCACACGCCTTTTGGTGATGTAGTCAGCCATCGCGTGGCATTCCACGTGACCACGGTTGGGCTCAACGCCCATCCTTTAAGTAGGAGACTTCTAGTAGAAAGCTTAGAAGGCTAGGCTATTATAGAATATATCACGATATACCTATAATTACTTATTATACTATTTATTATTATTTATGCTTATATTGCTCTTTTCCTTAATTTACTCGCAGTCTTAGCGACCCCTATTATAGCCCTAGGCTAGTAGGAAGACTATAATATCTAGTAGTACGACGTATCTCTTTTTTTTCCTTATCTAAGACCTCCCTTATATTATAAAGACTTATAACGAGGTAGAGGACTCGGACTCGACCTCGAAACCTCCTCCTAAAAGTATTTATATATTAAAAGGAAAGAAGTTAAAGAAGTTAAAGAGATAGAGGTCTTAACTATTAACTTATATAGCTAACTATTCGAGTTTAATATTAAATTAGTATAATAATTCCTCTCTTATAGAAGAATATTATAATATAGGAGATATAGCTAGAATTAGATATTATAACGAGGCTTATAAGCTCTATAGTTTCTAGTAAGCTTATAAGGATTATAACTTTACCCTTAGCCTTAGCAAACGATTTTATAACTAGATAGCAAACCTCGCCTCTCTCGAATAGGATAATAACTA